>LR051151.1:0-14387 GCA_900607525.1 Apocyclops royi
TTATTTTTTTCTTTAATAAAACTCTTACCTTCAAACACGGAGGGGAGGGGGGAGGTAAGAGGGGGGAGTTATAAAAGCACATCAACCTGTATTAAGTTAATCTGCTTCGAATAAGAAGGATTAAGTCAAACCTTCCAAGCGTGTAAAAATCAGAAATTTTTTTGACTATTTCCTGTAAGGCTTTATCATCTATCTTAACTTATTGAGCTGAATAGAATTGTTTGGCTCATAATTGTGCAATTAAGATTTTCACAATTTTTTGTTTCAGTGATAAATTTATATGATAAATAACAATTAACTAAAAATTTCAAACATGTCCTCTAATCAGTTTTTGGTGAAATTTGATGCATAATTCTGGCAGCACTGAAAAAATTACCACAGATCTTCTATGCAATAATTCGATGTTAATCAAAGAAGTTTTCAACCGGCTTGATAATCATTAAAGAGTGCCAGAGTTTGTTGAAAGTTCAACCATAAAATCTTGGTCAAATAATGTAAGTTTACCTCTGGCAACACTGGTTAGCCTCGTTCTAAAAAAATGGTTGATGAGGTGGGCGTGATGAAATCAATGTAATGAACCATTTTCTAGAACCATCGTGCCCCCTTCTATGCCATCCTCACCAGTGCCGCTAGAAAATTTCACCAAAACCTCAAGAAAACATTTTGTGTCTCGTTTACATCATGATCTTCTTTGTTCGTTAAATGTAGTGCGAATTTTAGGGAATTCCACCAAATCTGGCAATACTGGTCCTGACCTAGTCTCCAACAAGTGAAGATTAGGGATACGCACCACGTAAAAAAAGGAATTGTCTATTCTTGAAAACATATTCTATATAAACTAAGCTAAGTTGTAATACGCATTTTCTGTCAAAATTTCAATTACAAAAAAAGGTTAGGGATGTGCAGTAAACATTACTAGCTTCGAGTCTGACAATTATTTCGTTCTATTGGGAATTTGAAAAAAAACAGGTAATGAAAGTATACCGTATTTCAACTTGTCGCGATTCCCACATTGTCGTAAAAATAAGATTAAGTTAAAAATACTAACGATTCTAAACCATATATAGGGACAAGCGCAGAGCCCTGTCGGGGGCAACAAACCCGTCCTCTTACCAGCCCTGCGGGGGGTAGGGATGAGAACGGGTACCCCAATTTAGCCCTGTTGCGGGAACTAACCCGTCCTCTTACCAGCCCTGCGGGGGGTAGAGATGAGAACGGGTACCCCAATTTAGCCCTGTTGCGGGCCCCCATTTTACATATTTTTGGTCAGGACTGTTCTGCGTGAGCATTTTAGCACTCACGCATAGCCACTTCGTTTATTTTTTGCGACAGTATCACATTGCGACAGTTTTGCATTGTGACACTGTGAGAACACACCAGACAGTTGATATAAAAAATTTAATTCAAAACGCACTATCTTATTTATAAAAAAACAACACAGAAACCTTAAAAATGTTGAGTGAAACGTGTGAATTTTGTATTTTTCTTTATAAAATAAAAAACATCAAATATTTTATTCATTTTATTGTGTTATGTAATTCAAATCTTTATATGATGATAAGCTAGGTTCTTATATCGACGCAATTTTATATTCATTTGATAAAAATTATCTAACTTAATTCGGACTCATTGTATGATTAAATTTGAATTAGTGGATGTTAGAAATTTTAATGAAAAAAAGTTAAAAATTTTTTCTCGGATTTTGAAACACTCCATCCTACTGCAAAAATAATTTTTTCTTGCAATCTTTGCTCTGAATAGAAGACATAACGTAAGGTCAGACACAGTATTGCCAAAAATGTCATAACAACTCCACCACAAATCCACCAAAATTTGTATCTTCTGTTTCAATTCCCTTTTAAACGCAAAAGCTTACAGTTTTGGTTGAGGGAAATTCCACCAGATCTGGCAACACTGGTCAGACCTCACATTGAGAGGTGAAATTTTTCTAGCAATCAGACTTTATGGGGCAAAAAATTATCTGAAAAGAAATTGAGACAAACGAACAAAGAAGCGAACAAAAGAGCTGTTTGTAAATGTTTATTTTTTCTTTCATTTTTTGTTTGTTTGTTTCTTTCTTTCTTTGCTTCTTTCCTTCTTTATTTCTTTCATTCAGTCATTATTTCTTCATTTCTTTCTTTCTTTCTTTCTTTCTTTCTTTCTTTCTTTCTTTCTTTCCTTCTATCTTTCTTTCATTCATTCTTTCTTTCTTTCATTGTTTCTTTCTTTCTTTCTTTCTTTCTTTCTTTCATTCATTCTTTCTTTCTTTCTTTCTTTCTTTCTTTCTTTCTTCCATACATTGTCATTAATTGTAAATTTTAAAATTTGATTCCTTTAACTTTAAAGCACAAAATAATCTAACCTTACTATATTGTGGGTATAGCCCTTAGCCCTAGCGGGAGCCGTGTTGCCAACATTGTCATAAAATTTCACCAATATTTATAAGTAAAAAACTTTAAATGTCCCCTTAAGACCAAATATGTTCACAACAAATTATTTTGAATAATTACAAATCAAATCTTATCTAAGTTATATAGTACAGTATAAAAGCTATCCCAGTTTCATAATGAGGAAAATCTTTACTAGTTCGTATGAACGTGAATTTTATTTTCGTCTCTCAAAATGAGTTTGGTTCATGTTACGTTTTATCGTCGAAAAGGCTTTAAATTTCATTATGTAGGGATCGAGACAGTTCCATTCTCGAAATTATAATTTTTTCAAAAGAGAGGATTTACAATATGATTGCGTACTTCTTAAAGATATTTTTTACGATATTCCAAAAAAATATTTTTTTTCGATTCGACCCATCTCTAAACTCATTTTATAACTGTAGTGTGAGACCCCCCACGAATTTGCCTGAGTGAACTATTTTTATTACTTGTCAAATTTTATACAAAACCTCAAATTAAAAAAAAACCTTCCTGTTGTGATACAGAAAAAGAAATATTTTTTTTAGTGAATCATTTTAAGTATACTTGAATGACCTAACCTAACCTAACCTAACCTAACCTAACATTTTCCAAGGTTATATTTCAGATTATTGCAATTTAACACTATCGCAAATTGAACCTAACCTAACCTAACCTAGCCTAAACTATCGCAAATTGAACATTTTAACATTGTATTTTATAACCTTAAATCACTAAACAGCCTATCCTAACTTATGTTTTAAATCTGGGTCATAACTTTGGATAGGTTAGGTTAGGTTATTACTATTATATGAGTTAATTTAGTTTGTAAGTATTTGATGTTTAAGGTGAGTTGTCACAGACTCAAAACCACTGTGTAAAACAGATACGTAAATGACTGAGATAGAAAAATTGTTATCAAAATTGTTGTCGCATCCATTTTACGCAGAGGTTTTGAGTCCATGACAACTCACCTTTAAGGACTTAAACTTTTAGAAAGTTGAGATTATGACAATATGGAAACTGAGACAGGATTCTAAATTTTGATGTTATAAATTATTTTTGCTTAGAAATAAAATTTATATCAATTCATTCCATCTTGTAAGAAAATTTTAATGGTATTGATTGAAAGTGGAATACTTTTAATGTTTACTCAAGACTTTAACTTAAACTTTGCACATATACATGTATGTATATAAAATGATTTTTCTTCATAAAACCAGTGTTGCCAGATTTGGTGGAATTCCCTACACTGAAACAATAAACAAAAGTGTCTTTATGTAAAGTAAATTAGATAGTTGGTGTAATATTTTGCACATTTTTTGTTGAAGATTTGATGGTCTACTAGTATTTGGCAGCACTGTAAAGACGAGAGAGAAAAAAAAAACTTTTTTAATAATTTTGAAATCAGTTTTTAAAGAAGTCTGAAAGCTAATTTAAAAAGTTTCACGATGAAATTTTTTTACATACATGATGTAATTCACCCTACACTCGATATTTGAAAGTAGAATAAAACAAAACACACTAACTTAATTAATGGAAAAAAATAATTTTGATTAAACTGTATGATCCAAGTAAGATGTAACGCTTTTATGTAATGATAATTTTTTGTATCCATAATGGAAAGCTTTAGCTTTGTGTATTTTTATCTTTTGCAGCAAAGTAAGCTTTTATTCTAACACTCCATAAAATAGCTTTGCGACCGGTGATGCCAGAAATAATATTTGAATTTCACCAAGATCAAAACAAATTGTTTTTATATTATTAGTTTTCTCTGGTTAATTTTTAATTGATTTTTTATCACTTTTACTCATTAAATTTGAGAAAATCTATAAAGATGTTTTTGGTTAACAAAAAAAAAAAACGATCTCATTTTCTTTTCTTAAGTTTTTTTGATAGTCCTAGTTAATTCCTCAGACTTGACGTTTGGTGATTAAAATTTCAAGTGAAAAATTCAGATTGAGTTGATCAATTAATTAATCAATTGGATCTAGGCTACTTTGTAACAAAATCTTTATTGATATGAATAAAGAATACAATTAAGAAGTTTATTAGAAATCAATTTTATTTATCATGATTTAAGAAACATAAACGCAGACACTTTTATTTTTAAGTATATCTTAATGAAAATTTTATTTAAGAATAAAAATTATCTAATCAAAGTGAAATGATGAATAGCTTGGTTTCTAAAGTCTAGGAAAGAAGTTTTTTGCAAATCCTTAGAAATTTTTTTTTTGATTTTTTTAAGATATGATTCTCTAATGTTCATGTCTAAACATTTATATTGACTTTCTTGTGACATATGCGTTTCCCCAGGTGTTTTTACCAACCTACCATGTGAAGTCATTAAAATTTCGCAAGTATAATTTTTCTTTTCTTTCTCAGATGAAATATTTTTTTGCATTTTTACAGCATAGAAAATAAAAAATAAAGCTTGGTCAATAGATGGCGTAGCAATCGCGAAACGATTTTCAAGAGCGCCATCTGAAGAGAAAAGGGGATAAATTTTGCGCCTCTTATCTTTATGTAACAAATTAGTCCCATATTCTATGTAGCTTAGAGTTATTATAATAAAAACACAAATATTCCTAAAATTTAAAAAAAATTCCCCTAACCTAATTTAACCGAATAATGAAAGGGTTCTTAAAAGCACTTAAATACTTTGAACATGTGGGCAGACTGCTGCCCTTGCTGCCTGCTCAAAACTATTATTTCCTTAACTAAACCAGAATATTTTCAAGAGCAGATTACAATATTTTAATTCTTTGCTGTGGAAAGATTTTTTATTCTGAATTTTTGTTCTACATAGTAAGCCTAGTTCACAATCATATATCAAGCGTATGAAACTATAAGTCTAGTTTGTTGTACAAGCATAAGTACTATTTGTGCATTAGCCAAACTTACATAAAATTTTGTGAATCCTTCTTCATGGTTGCGTGAGTGTAAAAAAGATTTGACCCACTTGACCGGCTTTGGTTGGGTTAGGTTGGGATATTATGTTGACCCGGACTTTCATAACGGGCCGAGATTGAATTTCCCCACCATCCCGGGCTAAAACAAGGTATTCTTGTAATGTAATGCTTATTGGTAAGATCATTTGATTAGGTTAAGACTGATTTTAAATAACTAAAATGAGTGGCATGGTTAACAACTTTTTAAAAAACCTTACTCTCACTTTTGAAGGTTTGAGTCGAACTTAAATGCCTCTGAGTTGAATTTTTTTTCCCAACATTTTGCGAAGTTTGATTTCCATTAAAGCGCGAACCTTTGGCTGCTTGCAAATCTGAAACCTAAATATTTCGACCTTTTGTAAAACTCATACATTCACATGCATATAAAAAAAAGAAAACCCAATTTTCAACTGAATATAGATTCCTTTTAAATGTAATAAACTATCTTTCAGTCAATTAATAATATTATTGTATTAAAAAGCCTAAACATGATATGAAAAAATTAACACTATCCTTATATATGTATATAAACAAGTTTTCGGATAAATCATTTTTTTATTATTTTTAGATAAGTCACAACCTAACTGTAGTAGTCGGACAGTTTGCAATTCAGTACGGGCTGGATTTTCAGGCCCATGGGCCCGAACAACCCCTAGGCCCAGCCCGGCTTGTTATTACAGTAATACTTGGCTTGGAGAAAAGAATCTTTGGCCCTGCAGCCTATGGGCCAATCTAGCCCTTGCCTAGATAGTATTATACCCTGAACTAGGGTATTTCTGGTTTACCTTCAAAACTAATTCGTCAGCGTTGCCACCTGTCCTCAGCAGGTGACTCTTCTGGTGAAAATTTTCAAAAGGTTTGCAAAGTGACGTTTCAACTTGCGACAACCTCGATCGTAACTCCGAAAAATCTGAGCTGTAAACGCGCAATTGTTCCCCGAGTGAAAAAATTGAATCTAGAATCTCTTCCTTTTCCTCTTGTTTCTCGAGGTTGTCGACATTGCTGTCGACACTCCGACCTTGATCTTTACAAGATTTTTTAATTTTGCTGCTTGTACTGCACGTCGGGTCGACGGCATTGGTTTCATTGTCGACATTAATATCTCGGTCGTTCGAAACCTTCGGATCTTCAATGAACGTCATAGTTGTCGATGTCGACATCTCAGTAAGCTGTCGATCTTTTTCGATCAGATCGAAAATGGACACCTTGTCTGCATTTGTTGGTGTTTTGCCACCGTCGTCATCTATGTCGATGTCATCGTCGACATCATACGTGAAGTAGACATTTTTATGTTTTCTGGACATTGTAATTCGCACAAATACCGATTCTTCCAATAAATAAAACAACACTAATCAAAAACGATACAGACTATTCGTAGACATTCACACCCTTCCTCTGAACTGAATCGAGAAAGAATGAACCAAATTTTCGGTCAATCCTCATTTTTATTCATCGATCAGGGCAATTAATTATCACACCTGAGATTTAATGGTGGCTTCCAAAAATCCCAATTTGGCACAAATACCAACCGAGGAAGCCTTTTTTTAAGGACCCAGCTTGAGACAAAGTCGTTCCTCAGCTCATATAAAATTGTAAAAAAAGGAGAGGAAAAGAAAAGAAAAAAATCACTACATGTAACCAACTATGAAACCTGAAGATAGCTCGACAACTCAAGCGAGTCAATTCAGAAGCATCAATCTAGCCCTAGCCTTAATTTCATATTTTCTTACGAGGGGGGTCATACCACCGTTTTAATGAGCCCCTCATTCCACAAAACTAAATTCTTATTACAAGCATGTAATAACAACATGGTTGGAACTAGAAACCTTTGTGTCTAAAGGGTATTTAATATAGAATCAACAATGATCTTCTCAGTTTTTGGTGAAATATTCATGCCATTTCTGGCAGAACTGGTGAGATGCTTTTTCAAAGTTTAGCGGGACTTCTAATGCAAGAAAAGAACTGCACACAGTAAACAGCAAGTTCATGGGTTCGATCCCCGACACTTGTAAGATAAGTAAAGTTTTAATTTTTTAATGTAATTTTCTTAATACTTGATTGTTGTGTTACTAACTTAAAACTAGTTAAATATGACTTAATTCAAACTATGTTTTATTTACTTAAAACTATTTTAGTATAGTATAGGCTGAATTTACTGTGATTTATGGCTAGCTTAGCCGGACATACTTACAACTAGGTGCACATAGTACAGCTCTCTAGTTATGTTATACAAGAATGTAAAAACGTTTTGCAGGTCTGGGAAAACGCCTTGCTAAGAAAATTCAGTAATGTTATTTGATATCAGCTTAGAAAAAGACAATTTTTCTAGCACACATGTTGTGGTATGATGATTAGGTGAAAATGAAACGAGTGGGCCCTTCACGACAGCTGGATATACCATTTAATGAATTCAAGATAATATTGACAGGGCCCTCAGAATCCACTCTTATTTTTTTTATTTTTTTTTGCGTCGAGGTTGGTTGCAAACTGACCAGATGTCCTTGGAGTAAAAAGACAAATAGAGAAGATGTATGCATATAAGATTGGTCCAGGACAAAGATGATGTTGAAAAACGTAAAAAAATAGCCACCACGGGACGGATCTGATGAAATTTACAAGACAATAATATTTTATTGAACCGTTGAGAATTGTCGCATTGTAAAATTCCCATATTTTTACAAAGAGTTGAAACTTATTTCAACTTTTACCTAGCCTAACCTACCCTACATCCCTTAATATTGAGACATAGGAAATTCCAAAGAAAAGATTTATTAAACTGGTTCTTGAAATTTTATGATTTTCTTTCATTTTTTACAGGCAACTAATTTTAAGGCAGAAAAGAAATGAGAATTTTTTTGATAGTGTGCGTAAGTAGATCTATTTTTTTCATAGAGTTACTATATCAAAGATAATCAAATTTAAATAAAATAAGCTCAGGTATTTACAAGACATAGAGTTAATTTATACATGCATACTTTTAGTGACAGCGCCAACAGTGACTCTATAAGATTTTTTGATCTTCAAAATACTATATTTAAAATGGTTAAACCTCCCCTTTCAAAATCAAAGTTTCAAAAATCAAAGACATTAAATAAAAGAACAATTTTATATTCTGACAATTTTAAATTGTGACAATTTGAAATATTACCCATGTTCAATTTAAAGATTTTTTTTGTTGTAAAGTATACAACTTTTTTATGAATTGGATCATAAAATAAATTTTGCAATGCTGGGACCATACTCATAAAAATTCTTACGCAAATCTTATGAAAATTCATAAATCTTTTAAGGTGATCTTAGATATCTAACAGCCATTATCATTCAGCTTAAGACAACATAGGTAAAATAATTTATTTTAAGAAATGTCATAAGATTTTTGTAAAAAATTTTGTGAATTCCCATCAGGATGTACCGTATTTTTTACAAATAAATGTTGCAGGTCATTTTTTTGGAGAACAAATACGGTAAAAATACGGTAAGCCTTGGAGGAGTTTCAAAATGTCGCTATTGTGTCAATTTTTGGTGGAAATAAATTTTAGGAACTGGCTTTCTAGGGTTGCAGCCCTCCCCCCCCCAGGTAGGCTTAGGTTAGGTTATTTATGTAATGTTCTTAATTCCTTAAATTTTATAGTCCCCAAAAAAAGTACGTTTTAGGTATTGCAAATGGTAACTAGTTTAGTTCCTGAAAACAAAGACTAGTTCCTGAAAGTCCAAAAAAATAATCTGCAAAATATTATCTATAATATTTTTATGTAATCTATAAAAAAATAGAGTTATTTATTTTTATACAATAAAATATAAAGCATAGCAAATTTATTTGAATAGGAATTTTTCTATCTCATAAAAAAATATTTATATGATATATTGTCCCCACAATAGCCCTAAAATTATCACCAACATAAATGAGGCTTAAGTCATTTGTTAAGTACAAAATATGTGAATAAATAGTTGGCAAGTGTATAAAAACTTGGTCTCAGTATACACTTTTTTTCACAAGAGGCACTTTACATAAGGACTTCTTAGCATAAGACAAAAAAAGTTGTTTCTTATTTTCCTTTCAGATAATGCTTCTTCATAGATATCTATGCAAAATAGGAAATATCATTTGAAATCGGTGACTGCAAATTTAGGTTTTCGATAATTTTACAGTAGTTAAGTAGTTCTTAAGAAAATCACCTAAATGTAAATAGTGCTGCCAGAAATAGAATAAATTTTCCACCAAAATCTGAACAAGAAATCCTTTGTCCCATGTAGAATACCCACAAAGGTTTCTCGTTCCAATTTTTGAGAATTCCATCTGTGGTCATTGTTATAAAAGTTATTTTACATGCAAATCCACATTATGATTGAAAAGCTGGACCATTTTACTAGCAATGAATATTTTGCTTCCTTATTGAAGTAGAACAGTGTCATTGTATAATACAATTGAAATTTTTTTATAACATTAACAACTGGTTTGGCAACACTGATGATAAGTTACCAAAGTATATTTAAAATAGACAAAAAATGAAAGAGTTTTTTGTGAATACCCACTTTGAAAGACAAGAAGAACTAGTCGACCACAAAAAAGGGTATTACATTAACCTTGATTTGTAATGGTCCAAATTACTTTTGCCTAAAACTGAGCAAATGATGAAATCTTTCATTACTACTGATTAATTTGTATTAATGATTCTCCACACAAGGTCGGTTTTTATAAAACCATAGCTGCCAACTTGCTGTGAGACCAAATTTAAAGATATGATAAATAGTACCATGTACACAACTGTAGTAATTTGTTTCCAAATATCTGGAACTGCCTTAAATTTAAATTCAAAGGGGAGGCAATGACCAAAGCATTTTGTAGATGGCGCTAGATGAAAGGGATAAAACAGACTCATTTGATAATATTTTCAAACCTGACTAATTAGGAAGGAGGACTAAAATCTCCACGTTGAATTAAGATACCTAAGACTTGTTTTGAAAATATTTTACCCCTTTCATCTAGCACCCTATATAATCTATTTTCATTCTGTTGCCTCCTCAGTAGCTAACACCTAGCATTAAAACTAGTAATTCCATCAAATGTGTGTTAGTAGTTGGCAACTATGCATTTACGAACTTCACTAAAGTGATGTCCCTAGATGATTCCAAATTTGGTGAAATAAATTGTTTTGGCAGCAAAGAGCTTTTATTTGTATTTTAATGATATGAATATAATCAAAACGTCATCAAAGTCTCGGATCATATATTTTAATTATCCTTCATATCTAATTTTGGGGGATTTCCACAGATCTGGCAGCACTGTGCTGGTAATCCCCTTCAAAAAGAATTTTCAAGGACTAGATCAAAAAACTTGATTGACAGTTATTGATTGTAAGAGATTTGTATTAATATCACGAAAACATATTTCCTCATTCACAAGACCACCAGTGTTGCCAGAAATGTCATTAAAATTCCCTTGAAATCTTAACAGAATATTGAATGAATGAATGATTAATTGACCCATTATTGTTTTAATTAAAAATTATCAAGGGTACAAAAATCAAACACAAAAAAATTAATCTGAATTAGGGGAACAATCAGCCCTTTCTCAGTTGGGAGTGCGAACCCGGATCCCTCTGCTCCAATATCGACCCTTTATTCCATTCAGCCATCCACCCATTGAATCCAATATAGTGTGCTAAGTTTGTAATTTTATATTCAAGTAAATTCCACCAGAACTGGCACTACTGTTACTTTAATTTCAAATGTGTGTATTTTTCAAAATTAAGTTTGTATTTCTGTGCTCTATAATTATCAATTATGGAAGAAGCTATAATTGTGATAGTTAAATATTGTACAACATTTTTTTTACTTGTGAGTTTAATACTTTGATATTAGTGAACTTGGTCATTACACGGTTAAACCGTTATTACATCGAAGCTGAGAAAAGAAAATTTCAAAGGAAAAACTTTGCAGAGAAAAGCTAGCTTGCTTATCAATGTGTTAATCTAGATATGTAAATTTTGAGGTATTTTCGAGACTATCAGAGCGGAAAGGAAAATGTGATTAAGTCACGCAACCTTTTATTTAACAAGAAAAATAATTTAAAATGTGTGTATAAAACTGAAAAATCAATGTAGAATTAAAATCATATTGCAAAAGTTAGTGAATGAAGTCTTTGCTCATAGAACAAAATAAAACTTTTTTTTATCTGCTAAAGCTTAGCTGCCTATCTTAATCTGAGAAAGGCAAATTTCGGCCATTTCTATCTCTATCTTACCTTGACTTGACTTGATTTAATTTTAAAATCGATTATCTATCAATGGTATAAACAGATAACAATTCATTTTTGTTTTGTTCTGACCCAAAGTATATAAAGAGAAGGCATGACTGAGTCTGAGGTCAATTTTCAGCAGTTTGATGTCGCATCTTCTGCACACCTTGAGAAGCCCCGTTCATGTAAATATGCCTTAAAAAAAACTGCGCTTCAGTTCAAGTTTGCCTTATCCATCTTATAAATGGCCTACCATTACAAAAATTACTATAAGTGAACAAATACTTGCTTTTTTAAAGGTCTAAAAATAGAAGATGTGATGTCATCACTTTGTCCTGTCACTTTTTGAATATCCAATTTGAGATTGACCTTGCCTTCTCCCCTTATACTTTGGCTTTAACCATAGACATTTAAAATACCTTGACCAATCACAGACCCAGCCCGCCTGGCTGTGCTATTTGTTAGTTTAAAAAAACAGTTACAAAAGGTCATTTGGCAATGCATGCGGGACCAAAATAGTGTCACTAAATACAAGTAGGTATATCTGTTTCATATTTTGGTCACATTACTTTGGTCCTGCATGTAATGGTTGTAATGGTATTTTTCAACTGACAAGTGTGCGTGGTCTTGGTATTTTTAATGTCTGTGGCTTATTCTCTCTTTACTGCATTGCCTGAAAATTTGTGCTGAGATTACTTTGGGGAAAAAACTGTAACACGTTGCATGTTAACTATCCTTTATCCTCTCTTTCTAAGCATCCAATTTTGTAGTGACTGATAATTAAGTCAAAATCTGTCAAGTCTTGTGTAATGGTATAATTGTTGTAATGTATTATGTGGCAGTTTCATGTGGTCAAATTTTCATACAGACACAAAAAAGTGAAGAGGGTGGGGGGAGTGTCACTGTGCCCCCTGAAGGGGTAGGGAGTGGTTCATTGATACACTAGGTAACTATGCGATAATTATAAAAATAACTTAGCTTATTGGTAAACAAATAGCAATTGCAATAATTTTTCATTGTAACAATATGGAAATGCCACAATTTGGGAATGCGACAATTTGGGAATGCGATAATTTGAAATATGCCCACTTTGAAACAACTGTCTGTTTGGGAAAGAAAATTAAGATTATTTTGTAATCAGTGTTGCTAGTTTTGCTAAAATTCCAGTAAATCTTTAGAATGACAATAAAATGTCAAATATTTAAATTCTGGGGGAATTTTCTAAAAATTTTATCGGGACTTGTCAGTGTTGCCAAAAAAGCAGTTTTAATATATTATTTTCTTTAAAGAATCTTTCTAGCTTTCTGGTTCGAATTTAAGTGAATACGACGAAAATCTGGCAGCAGTGGGAGTTGTTGCCAAATTTGGTGGAATTTTCTGACAAAAGAGACAAGCAGTTATTTACAAGCGATTTCACCAAAAAACAAAAAGAAAAAATCTAGCTCAAGTCAATATCCTTAGCGATATTGCTAAATTATAACAGCAAGTGGAAACGTTTCTTTAAAGGATATTTGTAAGGAAACGATTTTTAATGGGGGCTGAATGGTCGAGAATTCGGAACACAAGTCACAGACATGGGTTCAAAACCTCGCTTTGGTTTATAATAATAAAAAGTTAAGTTGTATTATATATGTATTAATTAATTTGCTCCAGTTAAAACACTAATTAATTTAACAGAGATTATTACGTGGCTTGAGTTCCATTATGACAATTTTAAATTGCGACCAGTTGATACTGCGACAATATGGAAATTGCAATGATACGAAACCTTTCCACAACAAACAATGGATGCTTTTTCTTTCTGGATGGCAGATGAGAATTTTCTCAGATGCTTAAAAAGGTTTACAATGTCATAAGAATAAAAATAGGTATTGTCTGTACCATTGTTGCCAGATCTGGTGGAATTCCGGAACAATTAAGTTTTGTTCTCAAAATGGGATTTTTGGTACATAATTTAGTGTAATTATGATGATATTTCTGGCAACATTGATCAGCTTCCACAAGGACCTTGAACCTTCTACAGATCCTGATGGCATTCCAAAAAAATTCTTGACAAAATCTTACAAAATTTTTAGCTTTAAAAAAGTTGATACGTTGAATTTATATTCACATTAATTTTTTTTACTATTTTAAACTTCCATAATATCGGTCCATTGCATGTAGGTATTTATATTTATATTATTTATTTATTTACAAAAAGCCAAATTTGGAACTTTAGTGGTGTAATTTTTAGTGAATTCCACCTATTCTATCACAAATTGTTATTAATAAAACGAAATAAAACAATTATCATTAAATTATAATTGTTAAACAATAATTATTGATGTACACCTAAATGATAAAATTATTAAATATTTTTGGTATTAAAAATTTGGATAACCAAATAAATATAATTGATAGAATTGAATATAGTTAATATTTTAATTTATTTCATATTAAATATGCAAGGACACTTTTAAATAATTAGCAACGATACTGCATATGACGTCATTGAAAGGAAGACCCACTAATAAATGACCTTTGTCAAAAACAGAGTAGGTGATATATTTAGTCACACTGTTCCTTTTAAGAAGTAAAAAAACTTTTCTTTGAAATCCTTTTGAAAGTATTGGAATTTTTTTCAAAAAACTGGTTTTCCATTAAAAAAGTTCTTCTATAAAGCAATTAAAACAAACAGCTTAGGGGGCAGGGGGGCAGGGGGGCGGGTTGCACCCCCCCCACAAATAAAAAACGAGTATAAGACATTAAAAGGAAGAAAACATGTCATTAATATTTTCAAAAAGATTTTTT
>LR051153.1:0-14302 GCA_900607525.1 Apocyclops royi
AAAGAGAATATTTTTTTATCATCATTATGAGAAAACCATTGTGTTGGTTCCCAAAAGTTAGTGTAATTTTTCGAAAACATTTACCCGTGCTTAGTAACTAAGTTACCAAAAATGTTGTCACGAGTATTGACATTTGATCACTAGCCTTAAAGAAATCTGAATTCCATCGAAATATGACATAGAATTAAAAAAAACACTTCGAGATGGTTTAACTCCTAGTTTGACCATCATAGAATTCCACCTAATCTAGCACCACTGATCATTTGCGCATAGGTCTGAAAAGCAAAACATACCAATCAGCTCCAAAGATCCATTTTTGATCAAGTCCCTCGTACGTAGCTGAAAAGGGCATTACCACAAGACCCACGAGGCAATCGGAGACGGCCAAGGACGTGATGAAGTAGTTCGTGGCCGTATGCAGTGTTCTCTCACGCAGGACAGCAGCTATTACCTGAAACAAGAGACAATATGTTTCATCGGTATGAATGCCTATTGCAACAATACAATACTTTCCAATTTTTTTTGTCAAAACAAATAAAAAGCTTTACATTCTATTATGCTAAAAGTAACAATTAGCAACAATTTCATTACCTTTTAAGGGGAAATGCTCCACCTGCTCAAAAAGCTGTCCCGTTTAAGTAGAAAATTACATAAGTTGGTACTTGACAAAAAGATTTTCAATTTGAATAGAAATTGTTGCAGAGATTGCATTGTTGCATTCCATATCTATTGCACATGTTCGTCAATTCAGATTAATCAATTTTAAAGATCTTTTAATATTTTTCATATAAAGAGAGTCAAATATAAATTTGAAAGTTAGATCATCGGGCCGTATTGAGCATACAAGATTATTTATCAATCAGACATGGCTGTCAGGTACATAACGACAATAAAATATTTTTTCAAGAGATTTCTTTGCGTCTCTATTTTGTAGGTCTCACGCACTCAACAGAGAATATTTCTTGCATAAACATTTCACAAAAATCTCTGGAAATTATTAATATCTGATAAAAAGTCTTACTGTGGTCTATAAAAGCTGAAACCCACTTTGATTAATGAATGTCCTTTTCATACAAAAATATTCAGTCAAATTTAAGCAGGTTCAACGCTTTAATTCTTCTCGCTGGGATGCTGGCATGTCAAGTCATGCCGTCGTATGCTCACAGTAAGTTTAAAATCTTCTACGATACCCATTACAATAAGTTGATTGGACACAAATATAGTTCACAAGTGTGTACCTATGTAAGTATCTTCACTCTAGAAAGCTTTTTTTAGAAAGAGTAAAGATTATTTACCATTTAGATAAAGTTATGTAGTTTTCAATTGTAAGGTAGTTCGAACATCATTATACTTTTAAGAACGAATACAAATTCTCAGAGTTCATTTTGGAAGTGATGACAATGCAAATTTTGGAACAGTATTAACAAAAACACTTGTACATCCATCTTACAGAGTTGTCTTACATATCTAACAACTATCAACGTATCTAAAACATTTTTTAACACTATGCAAGGTGATTGATAAATAAACAAGATAACCTTTTGTTTTTTTATTTGAATTAATTCCAGGAATATCGAAACATACTTTCTGTGCTGGAAACAATGCAGGAATTCCTTTCAAAGTCTCCTTGGAGGCTCTGGAAATTGAAATCAACTTTTCAACTGTTGCAAATTGCTCAAGCTACACTACTACCTTGTTCACTATGTAAAGTCTCCTTGAAAAATGAAGTTTAGGGAATTAAATTAAAACCTAAAAAAACAATCTGGAAATTCTTCAAAGTTAACAACTAAATGTTTAAAGGACGGGGTGGGTATTCACAAAAATTCTTACAAAAGTCTATCAACATTTCTTTAAAATTTCATATTATCTATGTTGTTTTAAGCTAAATGAATATGGCTGACGGATATCTAAGATTAACTAGTAAGATCTAAGAATTTCTTAAAGATTTTCATAAGAACTTTGGTGAAAATGGTAACAGGTTTCTAGTATCTAGTATTATCTAAATTTCAGAAATGTAGGTAGGTCTTTGTCATTTCCTATGCTGTGACAATTTAAAAATTAAGGCAAGGTTAGAAGGAGCAGACTAGTTGATGAGGTTAGGGTAGCTACTATACAATAGCACCACGACCCCCGTTAAAACATTATTGTAATGTGATAATACGGGAATCGCTGCAATATGAATGTATCTGTTCGACACTACTGCACAGTTCACAATTTTAAACATTAATTGAACTTAGTTTAATGTGAATTCGAAAGCAAAAGAGTTACGAAAAAAAGGATTATTGTTTGTGAAGGAAAATGTAGCTCGAAGCATTAACTGTAAATAAATGAATCTTGAGCAAAATATGAATTTACTCATTTCAGAATCACCGGAATCCTCTTGGGCGATATGAATTTTACACCCACGACAGAGCAGTTGACTCAACTGAGTTATTTTTGTTCAGGGCAATGTCAAATCATCGAAAATTCAGGATTCTTTGATATCGTACTCTTCAAGTTCAACCAGCTTTGCGTGACATACAAGTAAAATTAGATACATATTTGAATTATATAATAATTAAGGCCCAAAAGACGTCATAGTTTTCGAAATTTCATACACAATGATTTTGTTTTCATGACTTAGTTGTTCAGTCAAATGACGATTGGGTCGGGCGCATAAAACCGCAAGTCTATCCAGTTGCAAAAATAAAATTCCCACTTTGCATTTGCAAATCAAGCTAGACTTATGGTTTCATGCACTTGAATCAACACAGAAGACTACGAGTCCATTATTCTGTATATGTTGTATCTTTATGGCTCTATTTAAGGTGCTAATAAACCAATGGGTCCGAAGACTTACATAAGTAACAATATCTTAAGTTATGCTACAATCCTTCAAAAAATATTTTTGGCAAAAGTTTGAATTCAAATTGAATCTTTAAATAATTGAAGGTGCAACGTCTATCACCCCCATTCCTCATCATCAAGCCATCACAGCTCTTCATCAAGCTCTTCTAGCTCTTCAAGTAATCTTCAACAAGGGTCACAGTAGTGATGGGCAATTTCTAGATTTTACAGGCCGGGCCGAGTCGGGCTAGCATTAAAAAATCTTGACACTATCAAGTATTAATGACAAATTGCTACTTGCTTCTTGTAACTCTGTCTTAGAAAAAAATTCAGTTGCAGCTTAAAAGTATGCGCGAAAAAAATAGGTCGAAAAAATGATAATAATATTCTCATTTGGATAACCTAGTCCAGCTTTAATCTCTACACTGTCTAGCTTAATCATGCATATTGTCATATTCTCATATTATCGCAGTTCCCTAAGATTGTTGCAAAAAAGAAAATGGAGGTTCAGGGGCCACCTGGTATGGTACTCAGGGTAGTCCTAGGTCCTATGGGCTTGTCAACTTATTTAAGTTAGGTTAGGTAAGTCATAAAAAGTAAGGTTAGGTTTGTTTAGTTAATTATTTCAAGCCTAAAATGTTTTTGCGCATTAATGAAACTGAAAATTACGCATTGCAACAAAATGGGCATTGCGACAATTTGAAATATGACTGACTGGCCTCAGACTTACTTTTCTGGGTAAATTTTTAAAATAAGTTTTATTACATTTATTCAAAATTAAGATGATAATTTTTTAAGTAAGAGACACAAGTTCAAATGATTATAACTTATGAAAAGTTAGAGCATTTTATAAATAATTGATTTCTGTTTTAGGTGAAGAGTATTGGAATTAGCATGGTTGAAGCTGGAATTCCAAAAAAAATTTTTTAATTTTGATTCTTTTCTCACATTTGATTTTAATTGATTGCACAATAATTTGCTAATTTTATAATTA
The DNA here is from genome assembly GCA_900607525.1 of Apocyclops royi. NCBI lineage: Eukaryota > Metazoa > Arthropoda > Copepoda > Cyclopoida > Cyclopidae > Apocyclops > Apocyclops royi. Next base: position 3,821 of record LR051153.1, read on the forward strand.
GAGTTTAATTTGTTCAATACAAAAAAGTCATTTTCAAAGTTGATTTTTTGTGGTAAACAAACTATATAAAGTCAAAACTTTTGATTGATTGATTGATTTTCAAAAAATAAAGCTTTGATGTGTTGTGTTATAAAAAGTTATGTGTCTACTGGAAAGAGAATATTATAGCTTAGCCCATTTTACTAGTTTTGTGTGGACATCCATTTCTAGGTTGTTAAATGTTACATCTTTCTTGGGGAGCTTTACGGAAAGTCCAAAGTGCAGACTGTCAAATTGAAAAATGTGCAATTTGCCTAATGGCAAGAAAGTTGAATGACTAAATAGTCGAAAGGAATGTAGGTGAAAAGTGCAAAATGTCAAAAAATTGACCTCTGCATAGTCAGTTCAAAGATTGTCCCATTTATTGACCACATCAACCCAACCTTGTAATCTAACTTAAACTATACCAAACCTCAAGTCCTGCTACTCGTCTATTAATTTTGACAAAATCTATATTAACCTTTTGCAATTCAAAAAAGTGTGTTTTCGACTTTTTGAAATATGACAAAAAGTCAGCTCGACAAAGCAACTTTCAACTTTTCGTCTACAGCTTGTTTCATGACAAAAATTCAAATTTTGAAAATTTGAAGTTAACTTTTTGTAATACTGGCCTACCTTAGAAAGCAACCTAGCTTTTATTTGTAGACAACTTTTGTTCATTTTAACAGCAAAGTTTAAAATGGGTTGACAGAAGACCTGTCGAATAATCTTTGTCCCTAGTTTACCTTTCATTTGTGTCTCATCCTAATGGTCTCAACTAATACAATTTAATATCCTTATAAGTCATCTCATCTCAAATTTGAGATGAGAGAAGTTGGAAATATTGAGAAAACATTCAGGTTTATTATCATCTCACCCTAAACTTGAGATGAGATAATGTATAAAAATGTCAGCCACACTCCTGATTGTCTTAATACGTATAGTCTAGAGAATATAACTGAGATTTTGATTCATTAAGCTTATTGATTGCAAAAAAATGAGCAACATAATACTTTTTTGTATACTTTTTAGTTTTATATTGTCACATATTGTGTTGAAAAACTGTTATTTTTGCAATAATAACAAGGAAAATAAATGGGAATATAATTTGACATGTTTTAGTTTAAGGTAGTTTTTTGATTAAAAACATATTTCCCCGATATAATTAGATATATTCTATTTGATTAGTTATTAATAAATAAACAATTATTTTTTTTCAAAAAAGAAAGAAATACATTGTTTCTCTCTTTTCATAAATTTTTTTCTGAATGGGGTTTGAACCTAGCCCTAATGCTTCTGAAGTAATCTCAATTACCACTTGATAGCCCAATCACTTCAATTTTATGTTTTTTTACTGATGACATCAACAAAAAAACAATGACTTCCATTAACTTTTTATTGCTTTGACCCATTATTCTAAACAGAACTATGAACAAATAAATGTCACTTTTCTAACATTGTAAATTTTACGCTTAAAGGTACTTTGGTTTACTATAAAAGTAAATTATTGGTGACCCTACAGCATCAGTTGCTTGCTTGATATACATCAGTCAACAATGGAGTGCATCAAACTTTTCAGGTATGAATTTGCTTGGAAGATTTACAAATTAGAACTTTGGTAATTTCAAGATATTTTTAGATTGTTCACTAATCAAATGGTACTAAGCCAATGGTTAAAAACCATATTATTTAAACACCAATTGCTACCTTTTGAAAGCCTTGTCAATTCTTCTCCGTAAGTATATAACTGAATGAAACTCCAATTCCATAAAAAGGTTGTGATGAATTATTCCCTTTGTGTGGTAAGTGCTTAGCTCACAACCTATGAATCCATAAATGCCCTCTGACTGAAAGGGTTTGATTGCTCACCCTAAGTGCACTGAAGTTTTCTGTAAAAATTGCATTCAATAAAAAAATGAATGTTTGAGTTGGATTTGGTCAAGTAGGATTTGGTGAAACCAGGTTTAGCATGTTTTAATGTATCAATTGTAAGTATGTGTAAATAAATCACTTGACCAGCTTACCTTGTCATGTCATTTGAGTATAAGTTCATTCTTTTGTTTTCTCTGAAGGTGTTTTCATCAAGTCCGCAGATATATTACTATGTAACTTGTTTTTTCTCAGTCAAACTCATTTACATACATAGTAACAAAGCCATTTATCATTAGATCAGATATTATTCCCTGCACAACCAGCCTATCCATTGTCATACTTTTCATGTCCATGGCAAAATCATATGTATTCTATTACATTGTGGATAACAATTCCAAATATTATTGTGTTATACAGGTTGACTATCATAACTTCTGTGGCTTATTCTTTGATACACCATGTCACATTGTCATTTGGACAAGGAAAGTATATAACATTTTCATTTTGATCAGATTAACAGAAGATTTTAAGAAAGATATATAGTTAACATGCTAAAGTTCTAATGATCATTTCTTTTTGAAGCAGAGATGAGACAGGTCTGCGCTGGCAATCCTGAGGGAACTTTTTTTAATATGTCATTTCCAAATTCCACTGTTGCTTCTCCAGTCATGGGAGCATGTGGTGAAGAAATTACTGGATTGGCATTTATGTAAGTTACTACCAAATCATTAAAAGTTGACTTTTTCAATTAAGATTTCCTTCATCACATGCCTTCATCCTTGATGTAAATTTTTTCATGACACAGGTTTGAGTCAACTAAATTTGTAGAGATTGGAGTAGGGTGCAATGATTCAATTGTTGGCATATATTTTGAGGCTAACAATAGTGTCAACTGTGTCAAATTTTCCATGGGCAATGATCGCTTGAATTTCTTACAATTCAATGCAACAAATGGTGCATCTATAGCTGTTGGTTTGCCAACTGGTCAAGTGATGAGTCTCTGTGATGCTAATTGCAACTTGACAGGAGCTTATGGTTTTTATAATGGTACAGCTTACCAATTTCATCAAATTTGCTTTACTTTTAAATGTACTGCTGCTGTTGCTGCTGTCTTGCCTTCAACCTGTCATCATAGTTCTGACAGCAGCTTTTGGGTTGGTCCATTTGATTCATTTTTTTCAAGCTCATCTTCAGAATGCACTCCCTAGTAGTCTCTACAATCATATTCTGATTCCAAGTTATTCCTAAGTTGAGTAAATCCTTGCAATATTTGTTTAATAACATATATATTTTTTAAAACTTATCAAAAGCTTAAGATTTGATTAAATTATATACTTCAATTCTTAAAACCTATCAAGATTTGATAATATAAAATTGTATTTAACAACTTTTAATTACTGTACAGAAGTATACCTTCTAAAATTATATTTTAATGCATATCAATACCAAGCCCATTATTGTTATATGTTCTGAATAAAACTATCGGTTCAAGTTCTTTCATGTTTCAATCTTATACAAATATATTGATGTAGTTGGATTAAAAATACTGCATTGATAATTGATTACTTATATTACATCTTACCATCACAACTAATAAAAATATACTTTGGAAACACTAACCTAGTTGCAAAGCATTTGCTGTCAGTGTTTCTTTTAAGTTTATATTTACTTTGGAAACACTAACTTAGTATAAGGTTAATTTGTAACAACACAAAACTCAAATAACAAGAAATGAAAAGAATAACATTTTTATATAGTGGTTATGAAAGCAGGATGTCAAAATTGAAATCATGGCTAACTACACATGAAAACAGTTTTATACCTTATCCTTAAAATAGACTGCAAGTGTCTACATTTTTTAAAAATACTAAAATGTTGTTGTTTCACTTTTCTACAGAAATACTAGATGTTTCAACCATCTTTAGCAAGTCAATACTCTCAGTAAAAATTAATAAAGTTCTTACCATGTGCAATGTCAGGTTCTATAATTTTTATTTCTCAATTTTTGAACAAAAAAATTTCAATGCTTATAAAAATCATTCTTGGACTAAAAGGATGAATACAAGAATACAAGAACAGTAATTTTTACAAGTTGACAGAATTCAAAAGGGTTTAGTATGTCATGAAACCAGAGGGTTTTAAAGTATTACACATCTCTACCTACCTTTGTTTTTGTAAGATTTTAGAGAATATGATATAAAAGCATTCAAACTGCAAATTTTGGGGACTTAAGCAATTGAGAATAAATTATACATTTAACCAAAATGTGAGTTAACTTATATTTTGTGGTATTTTATGTTCTTTTAATCAGTTTGAGGGTGACAAAGTTCACACTAAGATTGTGTGAATGATAAAGATTGAATCATTTGTATAGTTTATTCCTTTTAATGTACAGCTCCGATTTCAGTTTAATACTGATGCTAAAATCTCTCACAATCAAGCTCCAAGCACGAAACTCATGCTATCAGCTCAGGAAGTTTAGAGGCTGTTTCAAATGACTGCAAAGTTGTACATACAATTTGCATACAAATTTTTTTGCATGTAAGTTGATTACACAAGTAGTGCCTCAAAAATGAGAGCTCAAATTTTTATTTGGAATGTATGCAAATTGTAGGTAAGTATTACTTAAGTAGTGTTTAAGTACAACTTTTGAAGTGCTGAAGTATAATTTGATTTTGGATAAGTTTGTAATTTAAATATATTTTATTTTGTAAAACAGTTGATCATTTTGAAATCTTGATAAAAGCACTTGTATACTTTTTATTTGCTAAAACAAAATTAATTCTTAAAAGTCATAATTTTCTATTTTAAAACTAATTCATGATTAATTTTTCTCACACTGCAAACAGCAATCATTAAAAAGGTTTTCTATAAACAGAACATAAAACTAAATTTTTATATGGAATGTATGCAAATTATAGGTAAGTACTACTTAAGTAGTGTATAAGTACAACTTAAGAAGTACTTAAGTACAATTTGATATTGGATAAGTTTGTATTTGTAATACATTTTATTTTGTTAGAAAAAATGATCATTTTGAAATTTTGATAAATTCACATGTTTACATTTTTGGCTAAAACAAAAATTAACTTTAAAAAGTCATAATTTTCTATTTTCAAATTAATCAATGAATAAGTACTTTTGTTTGCTATAAAAACAAATGTAACAAAGTTCCAAATACCAGTCTGATTGCAACCAATGATGAAAAATCTTGAAGTGCTCAGGTCTAAAAATTATTTGAGAGTAATTTCTTTTTTAATTATTCTGAATTATTAACAACAATTTTGGTGTGATTTTGCATGACAAGTTTTTAGATCAGATTTTTTCCATCTCAAGTGCTGTGACGTGAATTTAAGGTCTGCAAATCTCACTAAAATTATTACCAATGCAAATGTGCCTTAAGCTATTACTCCTATGAACAAAAATGTCACTTATAAGAGCAAACAATTAAAATTCTGATTTTAATTGATCTTTATTGCCTTTGTTAAGAAACATGCCATTGCTTCAAATGTGAATTTGCTCTTACATGCCCAATTCCTATCTTTCATACACATCCCAGTAAGATCTTCTCATCAATTTCTTCTTTCTGTTTCTCTTTCATTTTCCTTTATTACCTGAACATTATTGCTCACTTGTTGAAATCCTTGAGACTAAAAATTTCCACCTGTTGCACTAATTTTTAGCATTGAATGTCAGAATGATTGAAGAATACTTTTTATGTCTGTGATGTAATAAACTATCCATCTGACCATGAACTTTTCAATTATATACATTGTATTTTACAGGTTGTTTGTCCTGAGCATTCTAGCTTATTTTCTGATGAACCATGTTTCTTTACTCTCTGGACAAGGAAAGAAAACCATATGATCTTCAAAAAATTTGATTAATTTTAATCATAGTCTGATTTCTCCATAAACATGATACTGACTATGATAGTTATTAATAGCTTGCCTAATAACTCAAATTATGGACATTGGCAGAAAAACAGAAGAACTAGTGGTGGGCACAGGCACATTTTTAAAGCCTCAGGCCGAGTCGGTCCTTAAAAAAATGTTTGGCCTGCGCTAGCTTTAGGGCCAGCCTGAGTTTTTATAATAGTAGCACTTGGTCCAGGCCAGGAAAAAATTGTTTGGCCCAGGCCAGCCCAGCCCTAGCCCACCACTACACTGAACCATTTGTAGGTAATGGTATAGTTGCATTTATCATTAAATGAGAGAATTTAATCTTAATATAAAATTTGGAAAGCAGAGATGAGAGAGGTCTGTGCTGGAACTCCAGAGGGATATTTTTTTAATCTTTCAATCTCAGCAACCTATGTGGTGGTAGCAATAATTGGAACTTGTGAAGAAAACATAACTTCATTGGCATTTGTGTAAGTCAGCTTTAAGTGTACTAAAAAATAAAGTTCAGTAAATATTAGCCATTTGATAAAAAAATTTTCTGCACTTTTTTGTCAGAAATGGACAAAATTAACATTTTTAAGTGAAGGACACCTAATTCCATCATTGGGAAACAAAAAACACAAAAAGTTGACACTTTGTTCCTTTCTTCTGATACACTTATCTATCAACTAGATATGAGTCTGGTGAGTATATTTACATTCCACACTTTTGTGAGGAAGCTCCTATGGTATTGGATCTTGTATCAGAACTTGGTATATCTTGTGTTGAATTTACCATGGGTGATGATTATTTGACTTTCCTGCAATATAAATCAACCAATGGCTCATCAGTATCTTATGGAGAGCCAACAGGACAAGTGATGACTCTCTGCAATTCAAACTGCAACCTGACAGGAGCTTATGGTTATGTTGCTAAAGATCTTCTACTGATTCATCAAATTTGCTTTACTTTTCAATGTACCCCCTCATCTTGTCATCACAGTTCTGACAACAGCTTTTGGACAGGCCCATTTGATTCATTTTTCTCCAGCTCATCTTCAGAATGGTCCCCATGACGGCTTGCACCAAAAAAATTCAGTTAAAAAAATTTCAGGGTAGAGAAACTATTGTCAACCCAATCGTGCTTTAAAATCCTCACTTTCATGATATTATTATTTCAGGATTATTATTTCATTCAGCAGCCCAAATAAGTTGATGATTAAAGCCTTGCTAAGTCACTGCACTTAAAAACAGTGCATGGAAACATGTCTTGAAAACAAAATGTTACTCTATGTTAAAAATAAAAAGAATTTATTTGATTGAAGATTTGTTTCTTAATCAAAGACTATCAAAGACTAGAATATGATATTTAAGTCACAACAGGTTTCTAATGTAATTAACCAAGAAAGAGTTTGTAAATTAAAAGTGATGAATTCATTATTTCCAAATCTACTGTTCACCTCTCAGTACAGGTACTATTTGGGATTAGTCAATTGAACTGCTACATTTTTTTATTTTGAGTTACAACAACAATGGAATAATTATTTTAGAAGGTTGTCTTATCATGGAGTTTTTTATCTATGGGCGAATTTCTAAATTTAAATTATTAGAGGCATTTGCAGATAACTTTAAGTTTCTGTGCAACATAACAATAGTGTTTTAGTTTAAAAGCAAAAAGTGTTGTGGTTCATTTGACAAACCTGGTGTTCTATATCAATTTAGCCAGATTTAGTGAAATTTTATAAAGACAATATAAAACTTCTGAGCTTTGAGGGGACTTTGTATAGCACAAAGTGTTTTGTTCAGATTTAAGTGAAATTTTTATGACCTTTCTGACATGACTAGCAGTGCCTAAAAATTTAGACTTTTTTTAGATTAGATAGCAACACTCATAAAAGGTTGGCATATAAAATGAGTGCCAGTGACCATAATAAAGCATCTGATCCATTCACTGAACTGAACACTCACATACTATTTTGTGACAACTAAAAATATTTCTCACAGAAGTTTCTTATGTAGGGTCTCAGCCACTCGGACAATAATTTTGATTAAAACAACTTTTAATGATTATGCAAGGCTTTCATTTCATTAATATATATGTAGTCAGCAGAAGACTTGAGATTAGGGCTCAGGCAAGTCGATCATGCTTACGGAACAGGTGTTCACCACATGTTCTGGAAGAGCTACGACTTTGACACTTGACTTATGACACTATTTGTCATCCTGTCATATTTTGACAGTTTTGCCATTAGCGCTCCATAAATCAGCGTATCTAGGTCAGGGACACTGAGTCATCACGACCATTCCCAACATGTCGGTAGCCATACCAATCGGTCAGTAACAGGATCTATAAAAGAGGGAAACTCTCCCCCTCTTGAGCACTCTCTCTTTACCATTCTAAGAGTACGTATCATACGTTAGTGAAGTAATTTTGGCAACATTTAGATTATTTTAAACTTATGTAAGTTTATTTCCCATTAGTTCAATAAACATTATTTGGGACTCATGTTGTTTATTTCATAAACACATATTAAGTATTGTTGTATACGGTTTATCCTGGGGTCTCATCCGTACTCTGAACCTTAGTCTTCCAACCAAGGGTATATCCGAGTACCTGCTGAGATTGAGCACCTACACTTTTTTACATTTTTTCTTACCTGTTGGAAAAGTTAACACCTTTCCCTAACAAGCAAGTTTTTTTTTGTTTTATTACAAAATACCTTACTTTGTCCCCGCAGAAAACAATTTTTTTCTCGCAATTTAACTTTTTTCCCTTGTGATTTTTTTCTTCTTGCCCCTAAACCCTCACGACCACCGGATAAGGCCTCATGTAACACCCCAAATGTTTCACAACGGCCCCTGCCACTCAGCCCTCGACCCCCACATACCACTGCCCCAGTCAAGAATCATAACACATTACGTGTTGTCCATGAATGGCCCCCTGACCAGAACCTGGTCCCCAACTGACGCCCGACGACCTATAACCACTATGGAGGAGACAATCTGTGTAATCAGACTGCCTGCCGATGGAGGAGACAAAACCCTAATCAGTAAAAATAACCCCCCCACGCAAGTATCTTTTTAACCTAAATGCATTTTTAGATAGGATAGTTAGTTAGGTAGTTAGGATTATTTTTGTAAATATTTGTACATAATTTTAACTTCACTTAACTTTGTAAATAGTATAGATTAGTTTTATTACCATTTCACAATGTTCATTTCTCGCACGAGAAAAATGAGGTTTCCTGTCATAAAAATGATTTTTGTCAATAATGCAATATTGTGCATTTACAGCCATGTCAAAATTCTCTCTTAAACCTTCATTATGCCTTGTGTAGACAAAATAGAAAGAATTATGATCATGTTTGTAGATTTAAATCAGGATGCTTTGACTGCTGTCAAGACTTTCTTGACTTATGACCCCATGAATCAAGAAATCAAATAACTCAGAATTTCTTTCTCAAAACATCTTATAATTTTAATTAGTGATATTTTAACAAATTAGTGTTAATTTTTAACTTTAACTTTAACCGTGTGAATTTTCTTAAAACTTCGAGTTTTCAAAATTATCACAAATCTGTCAGTTAGTTAGATATTTTTTCATTGCTGCAACTTTAACATTAATTAATATTAGTTAGGACAAAATAATTTAATTAGTGACATCATTTTCTTAAAACCTCAAGTTTTCAGAATGATAATTTTCAAACCTAGTAATTTAGTGATTTTTTTTCAAAAACTGCAAATATTAACATATTCTCATGGTGAAATCATTCTTAAAATTTTGAATTTTCAATAATTTAGTCATGAAATCACAAAACTTTTTATGAGTGGTCAATCAAAGAAATTAAAAAATGTGAGACTTCAAAATTTCCCAGGTCATATTTCTCTAATTTCACGAAGCAGCTGGAGTTCATATCTTTTAGATTAATGAACTTTTATTATATTCTGACAATTTTTCGACAAAATTTTATTGTCTGCAAATTTTAAAATTTTTGTGAACAGGAATATTCATGTTTCTCATCATTTCATTTTTTACGACCAAGGCCAGTACCTCTGGTAAGTGAGAAAACTTTGGTCGATGACATTGACAATTAATGTCATTTTTGTTATGCATTGCTATTTTACCATGTTTCACAATTTCCACAATTCCGGAAATAAACGGATGTTCAAATCTTGAAATTTTTAAAGTTTTCAAAACTTCTTAAGTTTTAAAATTTGAAAATCTGCACTTTTCTTTTTGTCAAAGTTAGGAAATGAAAACAAAAATGATACTGTTTTGTCAACTTTCCCGACTAAGACAAATTAAGTCAATTAATCACAACTCTTCTTCCACAGCTTTGGAGCCACATTTGTCCCCACAAGAGTGGCTCAACCTTTCTAATCTTTCTTTTCTTTCTCTTTTCAGTTTTCTTCCTTCTTAGATTCTTTCCTTCTTTCCCCTCCCCTTAACCTCGGTTTAGACAGTCAACAAGTGGCATGACCCCATGCCATGAGTTCCTTTCCTTCAAAATTTGATTTACAATCTCTCTTGGTCTCATGTCTTGTCTGACAGAGACTAATGGCCATAATAATAGTTTTGATGACACTGAGTTTCAAAATTTTCTCAAGACTTGTGACACAGGTGTTGCATTGACACAACGTGCCACAACATGACGCGAAAACTTACATCTGCACTCATATGGTTTTGACAAGAGCGAGAAACGTCAGAGAAG
>LR051155.1:0-14127 GCA_900607525.1 Apocyclops royi
GAAACTATTGGATCTTGAACTGAACAAGCCGTCATAGTGATTCCTTTACTTCTATCACGAGAGTCAACTCATTAATTAACAATTAAGGATGGAAAATGTAGTCAAAATAAAGCATGAATTATGCAAGAAACAGAGGCTTGCAAGCTTTGTAAAAAGTGCATGCTGATGGCTTCTACTTGGGCTGCGAACCAACGATGACCTTTTAGTTTCAATGAAGTGGTACTCGATTAACTCGAATGTTAAGAAGGCCTCCTGAACTGTTTACACGATGCTTTTTTTAGTAAACTCACTCATACTGCATACACCAACCACGTTGCTCGACTTTCTGCTTGTGCTTCAACTCAAAGAAACATAGATGTAGTCAACAGCTCGATAGCCATTTTCTGAATGTTGTGACTTTGTCTTCTTAAAAAGGCTGCAGTTAAAAAAAGAAAAATATCCAAATACCTTCTGTACTGAGATATCCTATTGAATTTGTTCGGCGCGCATCAAGTTATTAGATCAGTGCTTTGTGCTGCAGGAGACCTTCATTATTCTAGAAAATTAAAACTACTGAAACTGTTCGAATTTCCTGCTAATGAATCGTGTATGAAATTTCAATTTTATAGGAGCTAAAAGAAAAAATCTCATGCCTTTCATCTGTTACTGATTAAAAACTACTTCCCAATACTCAACTATTTGACTTTTAAGGCATTCCTTAGTTCAGTGAACCTTGGAACCGTACATATTCATAGACATTACATATTAGGTAATTCCATAGACATATAGATTCTAGTAAAAAAAGCTAGGTTGCAAATAAAAATATCTTTCTAAATTTTTAAAAACGACCAATGATAGGAAAGTGCAGTAGAGCGAGGACCACCGGATATTTTACAAGGACTGCTCACGAAAATAAATTTTGCAGCCTCCACTGACACTAAGGGGCCAAAGGAAAATTATGGAAACTGCAAAACTACATTAAAATAATGAATTGCACCAAATTTTTTTGTATTTGATGCCTGATTTACTGATGGAATGTTACAAAGGGAGTCATGATTTCCAATTTAAAACTACGGAAATAATGTTTTTTTCAAAATTACTCTCTTTTTTTAGTCAAATGAAATCCTCTGAAACTCATCTTTTTGCTCAGCAATAAATCAAAAATTGATTTCTATGTAATCAAAACTGGAATCTAGTTACCTGATTAAAATTTCAAAATTCTTGGCATTATAAGAAGGATTTTACAGATGGTTGAAATTCACTACATCAATTATATACTAAACTTGAACACTCTGTAAAATTTTTCAACTGATCTCAATGACTTTAAAATTTGGATGAGTTGCATAGAAAGCAGCTTTGTTTATATATTTAAAACATTTTTTGATTAATTAATGTATTCTGAGAGGAATTTGAGAGGAATTCTTTTGCTTAAATAATGATCAATTTTAATTAAAAAAACACTAGTTCTAAACATTTAACTAGATGTAAAGTACACCTTTCCAGCATTCTATCACAAAATTGGCAATTGCACACAAAAAATTTGGTTCTGTCAATCATTTTAATGTAGTTTTGCAGTTTCCATAATTTTCCTTTGGCCCCTTAGTGTCAAAGATTTATTTTTGTGAGCAGTCCTTGTTGTTATTCACATTCTTACTCAAGTTCCTAATTTATGTTTTACTTTACTTGTTAATTCCGTTCAGTTTTGTTATGATTTTTGGCTCTGAATAAACAGTACTTATTGATGAATTGATTTGATTGTTTCATCTTTCATTGAGATAAATATGTAATGGTTAAAGTGGTTCATTGTCAAGGAGAATGAAGCCTTAAATAGATAACTAATAGCCAAGGTAAGCTAGACTATTTCATTTACATGGGAATGAAATAAGAGTTGTCACAATTATTTATTGAACATGTATTTTCTGTACAGAATGGATTAGAATACTTGCTTAGTCCCTGGTAAAGAACCTAAATTAAGTGAGGATGTACTCACCCTCTGTCAGGATCAGAGGGCCTCAATTTTAATGTTAGGGAATGAACCCGAGTAACATGGCACGGATTGTGTAGTCCATAGACCAAGGACTATCGGCAATAACTTCACAATCAATTTCTAACATCTATTGGGTAGCCAGTACTTGTAAGCACCTGAAAAATGGGATTCACCCCAGGGTTCCCTGAACCAGACTAATTCTGTAAAGAGGTCTGATTTTCTTATGCATTAGTAATGGGGTCTCTTGAATCTAGCTATGGGGCTAGAACAGAAAGCTGCCACAGTTTGTAAGAGGTCTGAATATCATATGTATTAGTATGGGACCCTCCTAATCTAGCTATGGGGCTAGAACTTACTGTCGTTCACCGTGATCGTCACGACGGTATCACAGCAAGAAAATAAGATTGCAAATAAACATGTTGCTATCCATACAGTACTATTCTAATTCGAATGCATGTTAACATTCATTTTGTTGTGGTAACCTTAAAGTATTAAGACCAGTAAGCTGCGGGCATCCTGGTTGAGTTGTCACCAGCCACATCTGACCTCAGAAGTTTCATGTTTTTGGCTAAGACATGAAGATGTAAAAAGTGTAAGTCAAGAAATCATTTCGAAGGTAACCTTGGTCTCGGAAAGAGGTTCAAGACTTTGACATTCTTCCTCCTTATAGATCAGTCTTGAACAAACTGGTGTTAGGATAGATGGTTAACCCTAAGTTGGTCTTAGGGGCCTTCTCTAGTCACAACATAAAGTTAGTTAGGTACATGTAGAGTGTATCAAAAGTGTAAATACTGAAATTCAACTTCAAATTAGGGTTGCAATTTATGTCAAAATCTGATGGTTTTCACTTAGACCTGGCTATCGTTCAGGCAGTTACAGCATCTTGGCAAGACACAAACATAGATTTGAACTGGGTACTTAAAATGTGACATCAGGATGTCACATAAGACCACATACATACAAGAGTTCAAATATTTTATTCTTTATGCTAAAGATCAATTTATATGTGTCAAAAATTCTATGAATAATTGTTAAAATTTGGAAAACATCTTCTAAAAGTTATGAAAAGAACTGGAATAATTATCACAAGAATTTTCTTTCTCACGAGTGAATTTAGAGCTGAATTCCTGAGTCAAAATAATTATGGCCGTCGCTCATGAAAATGATCGGATGTTGCGATGTCAATGAAGGTCAACCGTCCAGTGTCATGACACTGGGCAGTTACCAAATGGTTAGTAGAGGGGTCATGAAAAAATTGACACTGATTGCCCAGATGGTGACACAAGCTAGTCTCACCATCACAACAGTAAGCCAGACCCAATTGATCGTTAAAACAGAAACCAGGATCATCTCATTGCCAAATAAACTCCAAACAGTACCGAATTTTGGCAAAAATCACCATGATGATCCCAAGAAAATGCAAGAGCATCATCGTGAGTGACACACCCCCTACACACATGGCGGTAGAGGAATTCGTCACTCCGACACAGCATCCCATTTCACAATTCCATGGAAGCACTGACCCATCGGAAAGATACATGCTTCATCGGGGTTTTTGGGTAATATTCCTCAGCCTGACGAGCCACCTCCTCGGTAGTGGACGATTAGGAATATTGGGGTTCACAGGCAAAGGCTTTGTCAGAGTCTTTGGCTTCTTCCTAACAAGCTCATCAGGCTGCCCGTTGTCCATCATGAAGGATGTAGTTAATAGAGAGCCCAGGAGAAAAGTCACCATCAACTGATACCACATATTTGATGAAATAGTGAAAAATGTTCAAAGATGATTGATCATGTCAAATTGCGTATTGGTCAAAATCGAATCCCAGGAGGTTTGCCATTTCCCGAAACTACAAATACATACATTTGGGGCCTTCATGGACGTCATGATGTCAAATAAGCAATAAAATTCTTGAGGCTGAAAAAGAAGAATTCAAAATTAGCCAAACGTGTTGAAATTTTAAAATTTCATAACATATTAGGGACTAGTTTTCCGGAAATAAGCTGTTCCATTCCCAACTCACTGTAGTTGAGCGGTACAGCTTAAAACCCAAAAATCATAACAAAAAAACAGTAAATCCCTAATACAATTTCCGCATCATCAGAAGGAAACAACAAGCATTTTTCCCATTTGTTAGAAGCTTTTCAACAAGTTCAGATCAAATTTTTTCAAAGTTCTTTTTAAAGTTTTATCAAAGTTTTTTCAAAGACAACTCGCCAGTTTAGTAACAAGCTCCCATCAATATCTTTAAGGTTAGCTCAAGTACTAACCCACTGATCCACACAGCATCCCATCAGATCTCATCAAGACCACCGCAAGGTTTGGTCCATCTTTAGCCGTGACATCAACCTCATCCATCTCCACCTTCAAGGGCTGACGCAAGCATCACCCCAACTTTAACAAACAGCAGCAGAATCAAGTCATCCGAAATTGTCCTTCATCAGGAAATCTCATCGCTACCAAAGTAAGCCAACTCATTGAAGCGTTCTTAATTTTCTCATTTTATCTCACTTATTTAAAGTTTTTATCCTTTTATCTGTTATTGATTTTATTTTTACGACCAAGCTAAGATGAGTTCATTGGCCGATGGTAGATACAAGGTTAGGCACAATGCAAAGGATTTGTTAGCCTTAGCGGTTAGAGGGGAAGATCTGGACAACATCTCTATGATGGACCCCTATTTCAAGAGCGTTAAGGTCCGTAGCAGGGAACTGCTAGCAGAAGCCCACCTTGAGGTCTCCTTTAACAGATTGAAAGACAAAGACCTCAAGGAAATTGAACCTCAATCCATGCTTTTCTTGAGCAATATCAAGGCAAGTAACCAGATAATCACCGATGGAAAGCCGAATCATGAAGACTCGGTCTTTGTACGGAAAGCACTACATCGAGTGGAGTTTATTTGGAACCGATTTGAAAAGATGAGTAAAATCCCTGACGTTGAACCAGAATCACGAAAACCAACCAAGGACAACGTGGCTGAAGACGACATCCATGAAGAAGGTCAAGACCTGCTGCAGCTGCTCCTGGGAACAGACAGAGAGGCCACCAGTGACCAAACACCACCATTGGTCCCCAATGCTGAAAATGACAACGTTCCAACAGACAATGAAGACAACAATGAAGAGCAACACAACCCTCCCCCATGAACATCCTCCCCCTACTTGCTTGATAGGGCAGATTCCATTCTAGGAAGACATGGGGCCATGGGACAAACAAATGATGATGACTTCCACGGGTTCTCTCAGGTGTCAGTGCATAGGACCAGTATTGATTTGGCATCATCGACCGTCGCCCTAAAAGAAGACCTGCAAGCCATGGAAAACAAGATCCTGGGTAAAATGGATGAAAAATTGGAAAAGCTCATGGATCTCATGAAGATGACCAGCAACAACGTCCGAGCCACAGCAGATCTGACATCCGTTGCAACCAAAAAAGACCCTTGCTGATGCCAAAGCTGAAGCAAAGAAAAGGGCTCAAGAACTTTGCACTCAAACGGACAAAATGTTAGCCGACATGAGGGCTGACATGGAGAAAACAACATGAGAAGTGCACAGTCAGCCAGATAGAATTGCTACAGAAGTCAGGGCCAACAACAGAGTAACAAACTTGGAAATCGAAGCCAAGAATAGCGTAGCACTGAAAGAAATGACCGCCAGAAATGAAAGTTTTTGGAAGAAGGTCAATGATGAGTTCGAACTTCAACGGACTCAAGAATGACAAGACCCACAGGATGAATCACTGCTGGACATGGAGATCCAAGGAGCATCCTCAGGCCTTTCATGCAAGGCCCCACAGTTTACCCCAAGGACACAGATCTCAACATTAGCATCAGCATGGTCAGCTTACAACTTGATTGACTCAGTCATTAACACATTTTCTCAAAGCAAGCTGCCACCAAAATTCTTCAAAAATAAAGAAACCTACAGACTACGCGTTCAATCTAACTTCTCACTGCCACCTCCAATCATGACAACAATAATGTCAAGTCTCCCAACTCTGCAGCCAACTCCACCAGCAGCAGAGCCTTGAAGAGAACAAAAGGACTTATCTCAAGTTGAGAAGCCCAAAGACATGAAGTTTGAAGGAGACTACGTGGACTACCCATACTTCAGGATGGCCTTCAAGGACATCTACAAAGGCCTTTACGGAGACACAGCACTTGTCAAAAGAAATCGTAAGAGAAGCAAGGTTGCATGTCAGAACCAAGATGAAGCTACACAGCTATCACAGGATATGGGAATTCTTGGAGGACATGTACAGAGGCAAACATAGACACAGACTGGTTATGCAAGAAAATGAAGAAAAGTTACCAGTTTGGTCCGACCTCAAAATGAAGAATCTTAAGCAATTGGAAGGAGTCATGGTTCTCTTCCAATTGTTTCATGCAGAACAAGACAGCGGACAAAGAGAAATGGAAGACAAGCGATCGAACTTGTCAATCAACTTCAAACTCAAAATGTCACCAAAGCTGATTTAAGAATTCCTATGATGGGTTGAGACGAGTGGATGGCCATTGGAGGAGCGTCAAACAAGTTTCTCCAATCTTCTAAAATGGGTCAATTACCAGATCCGTCAGAATGAGCTTGCTGCTATCGAAGGGCACAGAAAAACAGGAGAAAAAGTGGTTTTCATGCAAGATTCGGATCCGGAATCCTCGCCAAAAGACGACAGCCTTGACTCCGACGCCAACATGGTGACCTTCATTGCAAAATGGAATGAGAGTAAGGACCCTGGAAAGAAAAAAGCAGCAGGTAAAATGTCAAGAATATTTTCAAGGTTTTGAGGAAGCAAAAAGGACAACAAGAAGCCAGAATCAAGCAAGAGGTCATGCCCTCTTTGCAACAAGGAACATTTATCACTGGCCGACTGCGAGAAGTTCAAAGACATGAAGATGAATGAGAGATATAAAGAAAAACAGGATCTGCTACAACTGTCTGATTCCAAGTCACCTTATCAGGAATTGTAAGGTGAAAAGGAAGAAATGTGGAGTCGACTCTAGTGAAGCCTGACACCACAAGCTCCTACACCTGGACAGCACTGTGAATTTCATAGCCTTCGTAGAAGCAGAGTTCACCATCGACAACGAGGCCTACTTCACAGAAGCTACAGTGATGTTTGGCACCAAGAATTTGACAATGACTATGACAGTGACAACTTGGTATTGAGCCACATGATTTTAAAATATGATTTTAACAGACAAGTCAAAAAAAATCTCAATACAGAAGCTCGTGGCAGTAATGTCCAACAGTAAATGACAATGAAAAATCTGCGTGCTACTGGACTCGGGATCAAATTCCACATGCATCACGGATGAAGTAATCCAATTTCTGAAACTGCCAGTCCTTGACACGACTAAAAGAAGAGTGACAGGCGCAACAGGTTCCAGGAAATACGACGCAGGAAGAATCTAGTTCCAGATGAACTCATGTCAGGGCGACGTTTTGACAACCATGCAAGCTTGGTTGATCCCAACACTGGGAGGAGGAGGATGTCTTGTGGATTGGTCTATCCACAAGCACAAGTATAAATCTTTAAAGAACATCCCATTTGAGCCACTCCCAGAAAATGCAACGCTAGACATGATTATCGGCACGGACTACAAGAATCTGTTCAGGTTCAAGTTTGTCACGACAAAGTTGGATGAGCCGGTTGTTGCCAAACTAGTCTTCAGATACACTGCACTTGGAGAAGTGCATCACCTCATTCATGAGACAACAGAGAGGAGACCCACAAAGTTCATGCAATTCTTCACAGATTGTGGAAACTTTGTAAGACTAACTCCGGGTTTAAATTGATGATTTCAGAAGACAGATTAGCCTAATCAAGAAAGGCAAATTGGTTACATCAGAAACAGATTGAGCAAAGAATTTGACAAATCATTATCCAATGTAACCTACAATCTGTCTTCAGTGGAGTTTCTTTGCGACACAGAAACCATCAAGGTAGACATGCCCAAAGACATCTCCAACATGGATGACTTAGACAACCTATGAGAGAGGGCCAAGAAGGTCTTCATCCTGAAAGTGATCCGCATTAAAGAAGATTATTACCTACCAGGGTCTTCAAAAAATCATAAGAAGGACAAACATCTGTGGTCTGAAGAGGAAAAAACAGCAGATGACAAAATGAAGGTGAGAATTGAGACGGAAAAAGAACATTCATTCAGAGTCGCACAAGTTCCATGGAGCAAGCAGAGCCCAGAACTCGTTGACAATTCAAGAGTTGTTGCAGCGAGACAAAGAAAGACAAATTCTGAACCCTATTTGAAGAGGAAACAAATGTCGACAAAGGACATAAACAAAATCTTCGAGGACTACTTAAGAAAAGGCTACATCGAAAAGTTTACAAACTTTGACGACTTGAACAGGAAGGATCAATTTTACTTACCATATTTCCCTTTGTTTAGAAAGACAGGTCGACCACGAAGGTAAGACTGGTTTTTGACATAGCGGCTAAACACAGAAGAGGAAAGTCATTTGATTCCAAAATTCTTGACATGCCAAACAGGCACAATGACTTACCATCAATTCATTTACGATTTCGACAATTTAAATTTGCAATGATGTGCGACATATCAGAAATCTTTTTAAAAATTTGACTCAACAGAAAAGATTGATGATTTCATCGCTTCTTCTGGAACAACAAGCCATAACAGTTAACAACAGTCTTGGTAACAAGTCGTCACCCAACCTAAGTCAAAAAGCCTTGGAACTTGCAGCAGCGACATCTAACGATGACACGGTCAAACTGGCAGTCCAGGAGCTCAAGTACATGGACAACATGTCAGGCAGCACCCACAACGAGTAGGAACTGCTGAACCTATCGACGTCCTATATGAAAGCCCTCAATTTCATCGACATGCAAGTAGCAAAGTTTTATTCAAATTCACAGCTTCTATTGAAAAATATTCCAAAGGACCTCCTGTCAAGTATGGTGTCCTTCACAGAAGATAAAGAAGGAATTTTAGAGGCTTGCGAAATGTTAGGACTCATCTGGGACACCGCGGCAGACACCTTTAGGTTCAAGGCAAAGTTCGACACAATCGAAGATTTCAAGTTAGCCCAAGGGATTCAAGGCCTTTCTCACTGGATGCTGAGATACCTCTTGAGATTTCAGATGACGTTTTATGATGCCTTAGGGTTCATGGCCCCTTTCATTGTTCGATATAGGTCAATTTTACAGAAGGTAGCTTGTTCTAACTGGAAATGGGATGACATAATTCCTAATACCGTGGCTTCAGACTGGGAGAAATGGCTCGAGGAACTTTGCCAGGTAGAAGCACTAATATCAATTCCATGACATTTTCATTTCAATGAGGCAAAGTACATCCAAATACATGTGTTTTGTGACAGCTCAGAAAAAGTTTTTGCGCGTGTAGCCTACACCAGGGTGGAAGTTCCAAGGAGGGAGTGTGAAGAGGATTCTCAGTTTTTAACTTCCATAATTTGTGCCAAGGCTCGGGTAACGCCATCAAAAACTCAGTCCATCTCAATGAATGAACTGAACTTATGTTTGATGGCTGCCAGGCTCGGAAACATGATAGCATTGGCCTTGAAGTTCAATGCGGAACACATCACATACTGGACGGATGCGAGCAACTGCCTCTGCTGGATCAACACACTGCCCCATGTGCAGAAGATTTTTGTTTCCAATAGGGTTTGTGAAATTCAACAGAGTACTAACCCAAAGAACTGGAGACATGTGCCAACAGACAAAAATCCAGCAGACGCCACAACAAGAATGCCGAATTTAGAGGAGCTCGCAAACAGGACTATATGGTAGCAAGGCCCTTCCTTTCTCAAGTGAAAGGAAGAAACTTGGCCTATCAAATTTGAGATTAAAGCAGGACATGAAGCCCTAAAGGAAGTCAAGAAAGAATATTTGGAAGAATTCATCAGAGGTGAAGCCCTAACCTTCCATACTGTAGGATCAGAAAAACCGTTTTCGAAAAGATTCTCGGATCTTTGCAACCTGCTGCGAGTGGTGACCTTCATCTTCAATAAAGTAAGCAAAGAGGTCAATGTAAGAAATTCAGTCATTAAGTTCATACTTCATTTTTGTCAGAAAGAGTCCAACATCTTCCAAGAAATCAAAGAAGAATAAGAAGACAAGAAGACGCCCAGGAAGTTTCAGTCATTGAACCAGTTCATAGGGAGTGATGGATTGGTCAGATGCAAATCAAGACTGTTGCAACTGTCCTTCCTGGCCTATAACAAGAAGTGCCCAATCCAGTTAACAAGAACTCACAGAATGATGTTAATCCTAAAGAAATATCATGACACATACGAGCATCCATTGGGAATCAAAGGGTGCAAAGCAAAGTTGAAAATGATGTTTGAAGTCATCGGTTTGGACAATCTACTAAGAAGTTCTAGAGCCAATTGCTTTAAGTGCAGAAAGCTCAGAGCCAAACCGGCAGAACAACTAATGGGAGAAATCCCTCAGTATCACTTCAAAGAACCTCTGAAAGCTTTCAACAAAGTTGGCCTGGATTTCGCTGGACCATTCGAAATTAAGTTTGGAAGAGGACAAGCCAGGAAGAAGTGCTATGTTCTAGTGTTCACCTGTCTGCAAGTCCGAGCCGTTCATTTTGAAGCCACCGAAGGAATGGACCAGGAATCATTTATGAATGCCGTGAGCCGATTTGTGGATATCAGAGGGATCCCCTCAGAGATCTTGTCAGACAACTTTAGGACGTTAACTTTGGAAGATAAGGAGCTGGAACATTGGGTGAAGTTGCTTCAGGAAGATCTAGTCCAAAAAGAAGTTTCTGCAAAAGTTCAATGGTACTTTATACCACCTTGAGGACCCCCACATCATGGAGGAGTCTATGAAACCATGGTGAAGGCTTTCAAGCAGGCCTTCAAAGAGCTCAAGCCAAGAACGGAACTAAGTATGGATCAGTTCAGAACTCTTGTTTATCGCTGTGCCACCTTGATCAACTCCAGACCCCTAACTAGAATTAAAGAACAGGAAGATTTTATTCTTTTGACACCTAACCATTTTATTTATGGTGACCTGGGAGGGTCAGTCTGTCAGTTGGACAGGGTGGATACATTAAATAAAAGATGCAGAAGTCCAGGATCAGACAATGTATTATGCCATGGGGATGCCAAATGGAGAATTTTATTTGTGGTATGCTCAGCTCGGATATCTAAAGCTTCCAGGAGTGGTGGAATGCGTGCTGAGTGATTTCAGCAATGGCATAGTTATGCAGGACACGGCCAAATCTCCTGCTTCTAAGGTGAGACCAATCCTGAGTGCAATCGTGGACCTTTGTTCTCTGCCAGGGGTCCACAATGCGAATGAAATTCTCAATTCGGGAGTCTTGGGACAGGAGATAAGACTGATGCAGAGGGAACTCTAAAATCCTGCTGTCATGACAGACAGGGCCTTGAATTATTTCTGACAGCAAACATTCACTCAGCTGGAATCATTTTTCAAGTGGATAGTAAATGAAGCAGACTACAACGAAGAAGAAAATCTGAGCTATCTCATGCAGGTAGCGACTCAGACTTATGGATGTAATTGCCCAAGAGCACCCCTGAGGACAGAAAAAGAGGTTACCAACATGATAAAGTTGGACGTCGTCATGTCAAGTTTGAGGACAAGGTGGAAAGCTCGGCAGTTGTCTTTTTAGTCCAGGTACTGTATCCTTCAAGCAGTGATGAATATGCCAATGAAGTTGGAAGATTCCTTTCAATGGCTTTGTCAACAGTGCAGCAGAATGGAAGAAATACACGCCTGCTGATTCTGTGAAGTCAAATGCAAGTATCCTTTTTGCGGAGAGCCTTTGTCTCATTCTTTGTTGCCCTGACCTCATTAAGAAATGCAAAAGGTGTGGACTTCTGGGTCATTCAAGGAGTGGTCATAGGGACAGTTTCATAAAAATCATTAGAAATTACCTGGAATATGAACCTTGTAGCCGGACTGGTTCACATGGCAGAGGATGACGAGTTCCATACTCTCCTCAAGACGAGAATTTATCATTTCTGGATGTTTGGAGAAAGGCTGGCTGATTATCCTAAGTTGAAAGAGTTATTGGATTTGAGAATTCCAGACACAGAAGGAGTGGCAGACAGGTATAAAGCGAGGAAAGAATTAGAAAAATTCAAGATGGATGAATCAAAAGGAGATCTGCTAAATGTTGTCATGAATGTGCGTCCAACTTTGTTTCAAGAAATGACTTCCCTGTTAAGCTCCGTTATAGATTTTTGCGAGCCTCATAAGAGAGTGCAAGTTCTGATCGGATATGTGGCTGATTTTCTCCTGGATGAATTGGAAGAGGAAAAAAGGGAAGCAGAATCTGCAGGACTGGCAGGTGTTAGCACTGTACAGGACATCGCTGAGTTCGTCGAGGTTCCTGTTGCAAGAGAGGAAGATCCACAGGAGGGCCCTAGTAATGTGAACGTTGGTGGAGAGGTGGAAATCTCGGGAGCACCCGATACCCCTATGTTATCAGTGATGAGATCATTGGAGAGGATGATCGAAGAGGATGGAGAAAGTACTTAAGATGAAGCCCTTTTACTTCATGGAGGGAGTGTTATTCACGTTCTTACTAAAGTTCCTAATTTATGTTTTACTTTACTTGTTAGTTCCTTTCAGTTTTGTTATAAATGAAAACAGAAATAAAAATAGTCATTACTGGCAAATTGATTTGATTGCTTCTACTTTCAACGAGATAAAATATATAATGGTTCAAGTGGTTCATTTGTCAAGCAGAATGAAGCATTAAATAAGAGAACTACTAGCCAAGTTAAGCTAGACTATTTCATTTGCAGGGGAATGAAATAAGGAGTTTTCACAAGTATTTATTGGACATGTATTTTCAGTACAGAATGGATTAGAATACTTGCTTAGTCCCTGGTAAAGAACCTAAATTAAGCGAGGATTTACTCACCCTCTGTCAGGACCAGAGGGCCTTGATTTCCTAAGTTAGTTCGTTTTAATGTTAGGGAATGAACCCCAGTAACACTTGTAAAATATCCCATGGTCCTCGAGTAGAGACATCTATCACAAGCTAAGAAAGGTAGTGCAAAGACTGAACACTACTTTTTGGAGGGAAAATGTGGTGCATGGCATGAGATGTCATTGGAGGCAGACACTTTCAAATAAATTTTTTTGAGAAACTGATCAATTTTCATCAATACATTCTATTTGCAATTTAATCAAGTAATTTTACAGTTTTAGGATTGTGCATTAAAAGTTAGAAATTGTTAATAATGTGAGAGGTTGGTTGATTTTCCTGCAATTTTATCTCTCTTCTATGAAAAAAGTGTAAAGCCTTGGTCACAAAACCATTGGGTCGGGCACACGACCACTCGTCGCAGCCTATCGTGCGTCTAACCCAGGTATCGTGCATCCGACCCAGGCTATTGTGCCCCCGACCCAGCCTATCATGGGTCATTGTGGCAAAGTTTTACATGTAAAACTTTACCCCATGATCAAATTAGTCGCAGCTGGGTCGGGGGTACTGCCAACCCAAGATAGGCTGGGTCGGGGGTACCCCTGACCCATGATAGGCCACGACCAGTTCATCGTGGGTCGGGCCTACAACCATGTATCAAATGTGACCACACTTGAGATAGATGGAGACTAGTCTCCACCTATAGCGCGATAGGTGGTTGTGTGACTACTTTTGTTGCATGATGGTTATGTGACCGAGGCTTAATATATTCATTCCAGAAATTCAAACTTAAAACCTGTCTGCCTGTCACAAAAAAACTTCATGAATTGTTAAGAGAAAAGATTTTATTTTCAGAAGAAAAAGAAATAGGCCTTACACATTGCAAAATGACAGAGAAATTATTTTTCAAAGTTTGCCTATTTAATGCTAAAACACTTGAGGCTCCAGCAAGCCTAGCCTCCAATTACATCACAGGAGTGGTGCCACAAAGTCTAACTTTTTAACTTAGTCTTTGTGCTACCTTTTTCAACTTAAGCCTCGGTCACATAACCATCGTGCGATCAAAGTTGTCGCACGACTGCCTATCGCACGATAGGTGGAGACTATCCCAAGTGTGGTCACATTTGATATGTGGTTGTGGGCCCGACCCACGACCGACTGGTCGGGGGGGGGGGGGGGGGCCCCCCCCCCCGGGGGGGGGGGGGGGGGGGGGGGGGGGGGGGGGGGGGGGGGGGTGGAGAGGAGGTGTGGGGAGGC
>LR051156.1:0-14058 GCA_900607525.1 Apocyclops royi
CAAGCAGAATATTGTTTCTTTGTGAACACCATGTCAATAAAAGTTCTAATCGAAATAATGAAAAATGATGCAGTGCATCTCAAATTTTATCAATTATGTCTTTTGGGCCAAAAGTTACATAGTAGGTTCCTTAAGGTTAGGTTAGGTTAGGTTAGGAATCCCCAATTATACAGCAAGTACATAAAAATCGAAAATTGACGTTAGTATGATTTAGTCAAGCTTGACCAACTCAGAAATGAAAACAAAAAATTAATATGAAATTCTTGGTACTGTGGGTTAGGTTAGGTTATGTTAAGTAGGTTAGGTTAGGTTAGGTAGAACAACAGGACACAGTGGACCCCAAAAAGTTAAGCAACAAAACAGTTTCCTTTTTTTAGTTTGAAAAAAGCACGATACTTTTTTTCGCGGAACGATTGAATTCATTACGAAAATCCTCTTATAGGAAGCTCTAAACTGCTTTCCAAAAAGCTGGAATTCACAAAACAATTCTTACTTACTTTTAATCTTGATCATTTACTCTTCTATTCAATAAGATTAGAAAATGTTATTTGCTTAATCTTAAAACCAAGGCCTGTTGAAAATATTGTATAATGAGTTGAGTGAATTCCATCTTTGGTTGTTCCAGAGAATGCCTTGCAGATGAAGATTAGCTTGTGCGCCAATTTAATAACAGAATGCAAATTTTGTACGCATGCGGGTTTAGGAAAACGTTTGCCAAATCATTTTCAAACTTCATTTTTTTGGTAGGTTAATTTTCGGTTATATTCCCATATTGTCGCAGCTTTAATAAGTTTCATTAAGTCGCATTTTCATCTTGTCATAATTTCATTATGTACATAGGGAAATTGAAAAAGACGTTTTTAAGCTCAAAATATTAATTCACCAAATCTAAGCTAACATCGATTATACTAAGGTAATTAAGACTTCAATTTCTTTTGTTTTTGCAACAATTTTCCACTGCGACAATATGAGAATTGCGACAATTTGAAATTACTCCATTCAGAGACGATAATTGCATTGTGGATCGGAAGAAAGTCAATCTAAAATTTCCCATTTTATCTTATTAATTACATTTCGGTGTCAGATAAGTGACTGCCAGTTTATTTAACAATGTTGCCAAAATTTGGGGAAATTACTTAGGTCAAAATTAGGCACTTTTAAAGTCAGAAAGTGGACATAGAATATAAAGAACATAACATGTTCAGATTTTGGGGGAAATTGAAATGCATTTCTGGCAAGACAGACAGACAAAATGTCCGTAAAATGTTTATTTTTAGATGACATTCACATTCGATGTTTCCAATTTCTCATTGGGGAATTACCAAAATTTTGAGCGTGGCATTTACATCCACTACTCCATAATTAGTTTCTCCGTTGAAAATACATTTAATATGAATTATTTTGGATTATAGACTTTATTTCAAGTGGTCGAATTTGTTCAGAGTTCTTACATTAAAAAAACATTACCTCGTAAGCTATTCAAAGGTTATTTCCACACCTGAGACTAAAATATTGTTTTTTTAAGATGGAGTTTTTAAGAATTTTTAAACATTCTTAGTAATTGATTGAAATGTGTTTATACAGTTTAGCCTTGTTCACATTTGATCGTATGACTATGCGACTTATGTAAATATGATTGATTGTCTCAAGCTTTTGGTAGTTTTCAAGTATTGTAGGTTAACAAATAGTTGCATGCAGTGACTACTCTAAGGCAAGTTCGCACCTTTGCCAAATGACTGTAAAATGTAGTTCCAACCAAGTAGCAAGGTTGTATGATTAAATGTGAACAGCCCTTTAGTCAACTGAAATTAGAAATGGTTAGGTTTGAACCTAGGTTGGCATACGTACGATATTCGTGTCATCTTTGTACGAATTTCGAACCATTGACGAATGAATTTCTTCTAATTTTAATGCAATTTTTGTAAGAACTTTTAAGAATGTAATTGAAGCCGAATGCGGAGACAAGCTTTAAAAGATAAAAAATCTTTAAGAAAAGAGATTTGAGAGGTGCCTAAAAGTATCAAAACCTTTTTTTAGATGGAAAAAAAATCTTTTCATGACATTACCAGGCCTTTCAAAGAAAAAAAATGATCTTTGCTTGTGAGATTTTTTTCCTTATCTTTTAAACTCCGTTTACAATTTTTTCTTTTTTTCTATGTTTTACCTTTTGTATCTACACATAAAAAAAAGTTATCAATGTTTTTTTTTTTTTTTACAAATAGGCTTAATAAAATTTTATATGAACTTAGATTTTGAATGTTTTTTTCATCATTAATGAAATTTTGTGACACTTGTGTATTATAGTCAAGATCTCATTTGCGCATGAGTTATGATTGGTCTACTTCATTAAAAAATACCTTGAACAATCACCGACCAACCCTGCCTGGCTGTTCTGGTTGTTAGTTCCAAGAGTTGCTTGAAGCTGTGGTGTTTTTGGCATCATATGCGGAACCAAACCAGTGTCTCTAAATATGCAGATATCTATTTTATATTTTGGTCACATTACTTTTGTCCCGCATGCGCTGCCCAAAAACCCTTTCAATCAGTTCTTGGAACTTAAAATTGTGATCAGTCTAGGTATTTTTAATATCCATTGTCTACCTTCATGAGGTGAGTGTACACAACCAGGACAAGGAAGTGCTGAGGATGGGATTAAGACTATACGGCTTACCTCCTACTAAGCTTTCCATTCTTTAGTTAATATGCTAATTTTATTTCTTTTTCAAAAGGCAAAATTTAAACTGGTTTGACAGAAGGTCCTTCAAAGAGTGTTATTCCCCTATTAGGTTAGGTGTGTATATGATAAATATTTAAAATTATATTCCAGCTATATGACCTTCTTTATGTATTATAACTAAGTTTGCTGTAAGACTTAGATACTCGAGGTGTTTTCTCATTGACAGCATAAAAGTGTGACAACTTGATTAAATAAAAATATTTTCCTCTCAAGGCAAACGACGACAGCTTTGTCAGCTGATGGATTGACATCTTGATTTTCCCTGTACAATTAGAAAAAGAAGACAGTTTGATTACTAGGTACACAATAGGTGTTTTTTTGCTTTGAAGTTTGAAAAATATTTTTATTTGAATTTTCAATTTGTAAAACGTTTCAATTTATGACAATGTGAAATATAACCATTCTAACATTCTCATATTTAGAATTTTGACGAATTGCAATCGTTTTCCAAACACCTTTAGTAACTAAGTTACTGTGCCTATAGCTAATTTAGTTACCGATGTATAATGAGTTGTATAAATTACTCACATAATTTTCTGTCTATATAACCAATCAAATCTGGCAAGCACTCGGTCTTCAAAGTAAAATTCATGTCATCGGATAATCCTAGGGGACAGTAAAACCTAAAATGATGTATATGAAATTATTAGATGTATTTCCCAATAATAATGTTTATTTACAATCTAAGCTTACTGAACAAACTATGAATTTGAGTTAACGATTGTCACTAAATTCTTTGTTGAAAGTGTGCTTCTTCACAACAAAACTATCATAAGGAGATGATAATGAGACTCCTTTATAGTGGAGCTCATAAAAAAGCCAGGACTTGTTGGGAGTCGCTACTGTCTTAGCAAATCTAAACACAAATTTAGGTATCATGAGAAAACTACTAACTGCTAAAAGCACTAAGTGATTTGAACTAACCACTTGATCTCAACCAGTGTTGCCAGAAATATCAGCAGAATTCCACCAAAAATGGAAAAAAATGTCAAATGTTCTCTTCTGATTTCTTTAATAGACACAAAAGTTTCTTGTTCCAGTTTTAAGGAATTCCACCAAATCTGGCAACACTGGGAGATCTCTACCTATAGATACAACAAAACAATTCGTCATTTTGTATACTTGGATTGTTTGTCAACCAATCCAATATTAAGGGAAAAACAATCCATTTTTTTCCTCTCAAAGTAATCAGAAAATTGATGACATCATATGTTAAGACAGACATATATGTGATAGGAGTAAAATGAAAATGAAATTACAAATCAGGGTTGGCATTCACAGAACTTTTAAGAAAATCTTATAAAAGATTTGATATATTTGTCTTAATTGTCTCAAGCATATTAATTCTATTAAAAATATCAAAGATAGTCATCTGAAATTGAGGAAATTATGTGAATCTAGGCCGTATTCAAAAAAATTTTTACAAAAATCTTATGAAAATTCCTAAATTTTGTAAGGTAATCTGGGATATCTAACAGCCATATTCATTTGGCTTAAGACAACATAGATGAGAAATATTTGTTAAAAGAAATAGTTAAATAAATATCGTAAGATTTTCGTAAGCAATTTTGTGAATACCCACCCTGGTCCCTAAATCGAATGTACTCACACACTGAAATGAGCTTCATGCTTGACAGTCATTTTTATATCATCGAATGGGAGCAAAGGTACCGTATTCGAGTAAAAGAATTTGAAAATTCAGTCGCATTGATAATTAGAAACCAAATGTGATATTTTGTGGTTTAGCTAAAGTGGTGTTGATTGCAATTCCCATGTTGTTGCAATGCAAAATTATCATAATTTAATAATGTAGCCATGTTAAAATGTTGCAATTTTGAAAAGGCTTAAATTTGTTTTTAAATGCTTAATCCTAACCTAACCTAACCTAACCTAACCTAACCTAGCCTAACATAACATAACCTTAAGTATAGTTCGGTACGACTCTCTAGATCAACCGAAGTTACCATTTTATTTCTTATATATGACAACATGCATTGCGACAATACGAGAATAGCGACAATAGGAGATCTCCGCGTCATACGCAATGAGTGATTCCTTTTCAGAAAGAGTGCACTAGAGATCGTCTTAGATCGAGCCATTCCGGGCCAAATGGATATTTCAAAACTTATTATATAGAGGTCAATCAGACCTTTAAATTAGCTTTTGTTACACGGCCCGGCCCGAGCCTTTAAATGCATGAGCCCGTGCTTATGACTACTTTTTTAATTCGACCTGGCCCGTTCAAGCCCTTTAAATCCAAATAGCTCTTCGTCTCAACAGTAAAATAAAGTTTAAACAATGCATTTAATTTTTCAATGTCAACATTTTCAGATAATTAAAATGTTAAAAGTAACCCTATGTAAAATATTGCTCCTTCTCTTTTAATGGTAACAGAATTGGGCAATTATCATTTAAAAAAAATTATTAGTCATAATAAGATTACTCCTTTTAGAAATCATTTTATGTAGGAGCTATTTTAGACTTTGACCTAATAGGAAAGAAAGTAATGATTATAAATTAGACTACAAGGCCTTTGTCCCAGAACAATACAGTTCATTGAAAATATTTCTCCGTCAGTGTTCTTCACAGGGGCGTGGGTTTTAGTTCGAATGCATTGCATCGAAAATATTGGCTTTAAGTTTTTGTTGCATGCTAGATAGATCTATATATGTAGGTAGTCAGTCCTTGAAGTTATAAACTTGGGTCTGTTAAAAATACCCGCACTTTTGTGGACAAAAATATTTGAGCTTTCACAGTTTAACTACCTATAATTTACAACTGAGAACCTGTGTTAACTTTTTACACGTTGGTAGATATTTTGATGTTTCACAGTAAAACCAATTTTTTTTCTTTACATATTTTTTTCTTTTGGGAAGAAAAGAGAAAGAAAAAGAAGGGGAAAAAACTTTTTTTGTGTGTGTTAAGAGTCAAAGACGAAAAATGTCACTTTTATTAAGAAAAATCACAAATTGACATTGTAAACATTGTACAAGATTTTTTTTTCATCTATTTGACCTTTGAAAAAAGTCTTATTGCAAAAAGTACTTAAATAATTCTTTCCTAGAATTGGACTATTTTTTTAATTATTTTTTTTTCATTTCACTTATCATGACCAATGATTTAAAGTAGATCATTTGGTCATTATATTGGTTAGTTTGTATTTACCTATCAAAGGGACCAAATTTGTAAAACTAGTCTCCTTGCTGTTAAGCTATTATATGTTTAAAGGGCAAAGGCTATGCCTCTAGATTAGGTTGAGTAAAGTTAGGTAAGGTCAGTGTTTTAATTTAAGGAAAACATTTAATTCAAACTTTTTTAACGTTAGAGAATTACATGAACCTATAAAGTGCCCAAGTTGAAGATTTTCCGAATTACTCAATTTTTTTAGAACCGTTTAAATTAATTTGTTAAAAAAGATTTTCCTCAAATATTTATAAAAGCAAAAATATTTAAATAATTTATTACACAATTGTTCGTACTTGAAAAAATTCTATTACAACAGAAACTCAATTTGCGAAAGGAAATGCAAATATGAAATCAAAATTTTTTTTATTAACTGGTTCGACCTTTAACAAAAATATTTCCTTGTACCCTGTAAGTAGACTTCGGAAAAAATTGCAAAATATTTCCGTTTGAGGTGATATTTAAATTTTGTAACTAAGGCTGAAGAAGGTCACCATCCGGAATCGACCAGTGATGCCAATTTTGGTGAAATTTTTCACAAAATCTTTTCTAAAAGGATGCTTCTATTGAAAAGATGTGATATTGCTTTGAATTTGGTACAATTTAAGTGACAATTCTAGCAGCACTGTCTAAATACACAGTGTGTTATACTCAACTCTGATTATCTCAAATATTTCTTTAGATTACTTCCCTAAAAATCAATTCTTTTAACAACCTTCTATATAGATTTTCTATACTTTCTCTTGGAGTTTATAAAATTTTTTCAAAAAAGATTTTAAGTTGCATTAAAAAGTCTTTTTTCTTATGACAATAGTTCTTTTAAGTGTTTCAGTATAACAAGTATTTTTTGCGTTTACCATTTTTTCTGTTTGAAAATTGGGGATGCTTCATGTTGTCGCTGTAACTCGTTCGAGTGACGGATTCTGAACTTAATTAAAATTAATAATGGAACTTCTTGTAATCGCAATAATTTTGCTTGCTTGTTTTTAAATGAATACTTGTTTTTGAGGAGAGAAAAAATATTCAGGACAAAGGATGACTTCGTTGCAACTTTGTACTGCAGACAGAGAGTTTGAGGGGTAGCTAGCTATAAAAAAGACATTGCCAATAATTCGAACGTACCTTTGAAATTTTGCCACGTATAATCTACCCAGGAAAAAACCCACGTTTTGTTTCGTGTCCTGACGTGTCCTATCGTGTTTGTTTCCATGCCCCAACTCATGAGAGGATTTGTAAAAGAGTATAAAAGCTTTTGTAACATTGTAACTTTAACTTTAGTCATTAAGAGATACTTATACTGGAATAAATGTTTGAAGCTTCAAATCAGTCAGTCAATTGGTCTCTAAAGGTGTTTTGGATTTTCTACTCGCATTACTGAAAGTCCATAGCCACATTTGAAGAAACTCGACAACAGCCTGTGTCGAGTCAGGTATTTAAGGGCCTGTTCACAAGGCACGGATAAGCTTGGTCGTTTTCTAAACTGCACAACATTAACCTGTACTTACAGAAGGGTTTAGCTTAAATATAGTCAGGGACGTCACGTCACAGTCGCAATTCCAACATTGTTACAATGGCAAATCGTTGCCCTTCCCATAATGTCGCACTGAGCCCCACACCTATTTCATATATAGGTTAGGTTAGGTTTACAATTATAAACATTTGCATTTGAGACCATTTGCAATATGACCATTTGCAATATGACCATTTACAATATGACCATTTACAATATGACCATTTGCAATATGACCATTTGCAATATGACCAGAAGATAAATAAAAACATGTTGATTCTGACTGATAATCAAAAAAAATTGAAAATAATATCAAGATTTTTCCTGTTTAATTTTCTCTTCCGGAGAGAGAGAGAGGGGGGGGGGCTCAAAGCAGTGTTGCCAGATTTGAGGAACCTACCAAAATATCAAAACTATCCACATTTGTGTCTACAAGAGGTTTCATAAAGAACTTAAAATATTGTGTTTAGATTTTGGAAAAATTTTAATGATATTTCTGGCAACACTTGTTCAAAGCAAGGACTTCCGCACTCAAGGCTACCCTGTTCGACAACTTGACTATCTGCTTATACTATATTTTTATATAATACAAATAAGCTAGCGATCCATTATCAAACAATAATAAAACCTCAAGTGGGGTTTAAAACTCTCAAGTTTTAAGCTAAAGCCTCGGTCACATAACCATTTGATTGGGCACGTCACGAAACCTCAAGTCAATCCAGTTGCGCAAATAAATTTTTTTTTGCATTTGTACAACAAGCAAGCTTATGGTTTTGTTCGCATGACCCAATGATCATGTGACCACATAACCCTACTTGTGCCAGAAATTTCATAAATATTTTACCAATATCTAGCTCACGAAAATTATGGTTACATTCCACCAAATTCTGACAAAATATTTGCCAATAGTGTTGCCAGAAAGGTCAGCAGAATTCCACCAAAATTTGATCAAATTGTGAAATGTTCTCCTCTGATTCCTCTATAGACACAATAGTTTCTTATTCCAATTTTAATATATTCCACCAGATCTGGCAACACTGGACTTGCTAATTAATTAGTTTTAAGAAGGACCGAAATTAATACTAGACATATCTTTCAAACATTGTTTTGCAATTACGTCATTAGTTATAAAACTGAAATAATGTCTCATATGATGAATAGAGTTACTAAAATTAAACCCAAAATTTTCTCTTAATTTAATCAGTGCATTCCAACGCAACTCTATTTTAAATATGTACCTAGAGTTTATATTTTTTGTTATTTTGTGGTTAAATTTTACGAGTCAAAACACCGAGAGGATAATGACGTCATACTTAGGATTCTGAACGTTGAAGGAAAAAAATTGCAGAGATATGGTTTTAAAAAAGTTCAAGGGTTTAAAAGTATTTTAAACATAAGAGCTACTTGAAAGTTCAGGAAAAAATTGATATTAAAAAACACATGCAATAAAAACATAATTTGGATTTAAAACAGTTTTTTAAGAGATGATTTAAAATTTTAAAATGAACAATTATCTTTAATACAATAAGGAAACATACTAATGTTTTGAGGGGGGATGCTTCAATGTTAAAAATCAAAGGGGGGTCGGGGTGGGAGAGGGGTAATGTTCATATTATCTTAATATTTTGAAAGAATATTTTTAAGATGATTCTTTTTTAATCGTCTTTTTTTTCTATACAGGAATCAAGTTCTAAAATTAATTTTCATATAATGCATTTTTCTTAATAGAATTCTTTTTATTCATAAGTTTTTTTTGGTATTCTAATGAAACTCGAATTGTACGTTATAGTATGTTTAAAACTTTTTATGGCATTAATGACACGGTATTTCTTATATAATTTTTTCCATTTAATTTCATTGTTAAGCAGAAAAGTTTGTTTCTTTTACCTCAAAATATGAACTATTAACTATATTCCCATGGACATCTATAAAAGTAACGGATCAAGAAATTGTCTTAACTAAGTTGGAAAATGAAAAATTTAGACAGTTTATAGTAATGTATCTTACGACTAAGCTAGACAATTAGCTAAACCATAATTAATAATTCATTTAAGAAATGTTGTAGCTTATTAAAAATGTTGCCTTCTTATACATAATATGAGCTTGACAGACAAGATATAGTTTGACACAAATGTAATTCGACAAAGTGCAATTTCGTCATAGAGAAAATTGGATTATTAATGAGCATGAATAACCGATACGTGGCTACAATAATTCGATCACAAACTATGAATATTCATTCAATCTTCCAACGCATATTTGTCGGAGAAATTTTCACATGGTTGATTTTTCTTATTGTCATATTTTCAAATTGTCAGTGGCAAAAAAAGCAAGTTTTGGTTAAGGGCTTCCCATAGGGTGATAGAGCAAAAAGCTACATCGAAATGTATATTTTAGCGTGTGGCAAAACGCTACAGCGACCATTTACATCTTCGACTTATTTCCAAAAGCCGCCATATGAGAAAGACGACCATTCAAATTAACTTCAGTAAAAAATATCAGATCTAATCTAAAATTTAAATGAACACTCTTAACTGGCATACGGCCAAATTAAAACACGACTAAGTGAACAAAAAGTGATATTATCTGACTGTGACGTCATCAAGATTTATTGTCTTCAGTACAAAAATATTTTAAATCCTGAAAACTTGAGTTTTATATTTAATCATTCATGGATAAACACTTACATAGTTGGCGAAATTTCATACATTTGTCAAATTGTCGCAATGTGAACTTCTTACAAATTAATGATTTTGAAACTAAAAAGACTTTAACCTTTTTTTAACCTAATCTATATTAAGGGGTTTAGCCTTGTCAGTGGCAGTAGGACCCCCATTTAGACGACATGGGAAATGCGACGATATTTCATTGTGACAATTTGGGCATTGCTACGATTTTAAGATAAGACCCTTGCAAATACTTTTAGAATGTTTTTAGACATTTTAGGTGTCCTAAACATTTTGTAAAGGATTGGATTTGATACAAAAAAAGGAGAAAAAATGAATGTATGTAGTTTGCACGAGACAAATTAAGGATAAGAGAGAAAAAATAGAAGATTTATTTCAAGCATGGTCAGAGAATGTTTGAAAAGCCTCGTATTCTAAAAGAATTGGTGAAAGAAAATGTTAGACTTTATATTAATTCTCAATATTGATATGAAGAGTGGTGCCAGTAAGGGTCATATTTCAAATTGTCATGAATGCATATTGTGGCAATGTAAAATTGTCACAATGTT
The DNA here is from genome assembly GCA_900607525.1 of Apocyclops royi. Taxonomy (NCBI): domain Eukaryota; kingdom Metazoa; phylum Arthropoda; class Copepoda; order Cyclopoida; family Cyclopidae; genus Apocyclops; species Apocyclops royi. The sequence continues at coordinate 10,666 of LR051156.1, forward strand.
ATAGAATTTGTGGCAAAAAAATAACATTGTAATTTCAAAGTTTTAAATATAAGCTATTCTAACCTAACCTGACCTAACCTAACCTTCATTAAGGGTTTAAGCCGTTGACATCGAACCTGACTACCGAGCCCTTTTACTTTTTTGCGACAATTTTACATTGCGACAGAATGAGAACACCCCCAGAGAGTACTCAATTTCAAACGCTATTTGAAAAATAAATTCGACAACCTTACCAATATACTATGTAGTGGTGCCAGAAATACTAATAAAATTCCACCAAAAATTTTTGCAAAATTATTGAATCGATTTTTAAATACTTCATTATACTAAAAATTGTAGATTCAAATTTCAGGACATTTCACGAATTACAAAGCCTGTCCATAGAGTCTCGGTATTAAAATAACACCAGTTTATGTAATCTTGACACTTGAATCTTTTTCTAAACTACAATATCATAACATGACATTGAAACGTTTTCTTTTTATTCTTAGATATCTGACTTGACAACTGACGTCAAGAATATATTAAGGTTAAAAATATTCCTTTCAGAATTCTTTACGTTTTGGTATGTCACAAGATTATAGAAAATTAAAAATTTGAATCTTATAAGATTTACCATTTCTTATAAAAGAAATTTTTATTCATATTGTCGCATTTCTCATGTGGTTAAAATGTAAAATTATTGCACGTAGAAAATCTTAAAATTGTTTGGTCCGTTAAAAGTGTCTCGTTGCCAAGGTCCTTCCCGGACTAGCTCACGGACTAGTTCTCCCCAAACCAGTAAGCCATATTGTACATCCAAATTTTTGGGGAAATTTTCTGTGAAGCAAAGCACCTAAAACTCTAAGTCCGTGAAGGTAGATATTTTATGTCTCGCAACCTTTCCTTAATTTATAAGTGTATAAGTATAAATGTTCTCAGTTGATTGTACGACTTTGCGACTTGTGTAAGATTGATTGTTTCAAGCTTTTGGTAGTTTTCAAATATTGGTTAAAAAATAGTTGCATGCAGTGACTACTCTAAGGCAAGTTCACGGCCTTGCAAAAACATCGCAAAATGTAGTTCTAACCAAGTCACAAGGTCTTGTGATTAATGTGAACAGACCTTAATTCTGTCTTCGGTCTGAACATGAGTGAATTCATTTTTCGATGCAATTCATTATACGGATCTATTCACAGTGACAGGGGAACTAAAAGAGACCTTCATTAAAATGATTTGCTCTATTTCCTTCCACTCACAAAAACACTCACAGAGAATTTGACTTGGATATCTCCAAGTAATCAATGATGTTGATATTGAGGGGAGGGTTGCCAGATTTGGTGGAATTCCCAAAAATTCAAACTAGAATTTAGGTCCATTTAAAGGGCTTTAAATAGACTATCAAAAATTGTGTTTAGTTTCTGGTGGAATTTTAATGTCATTTCTGGCAACACTGAATTTTTATGGGTTCCATCTATTTTCATCGAAATAATTGTTGTCGAACATCTAGAACCTAAGATTATTAAATTTAACTTTACTTAACCAATAATTAATGCGCACAATATTTAACTCGATCATTTTAAGTAAATATAAATTTGAGTAGTTTTCTCATCAAAAATAAAAAAGCTAACTTTACCTAAACTCCTTGCAGACAGTTAGGCTGAATATCTCAAAGTAACCAATGATGTTTCAGGGTCCTATCAGCTTCCATTGAAATCATTATTGTAGAAGCAAAAAAAAAAAAACTTAAATGTATAATGATGTAACTTAACTCAACCCAAATTTAAAAGTTATTAGGTAGGCTTAATAATTTTTTTTGGAGAACCAATGATAAGTAATGACTTACACTATAAAAATATTTTGAACATGAAACCCCAAAGAGATATTTCTTTTCAGAAAGCAAAGAGCCTCAATTTAAAGCGATTCCTTGAAATGAGAAACTATCTTGGAAAAGTTTGAAATCCCCAAAGCAAAATCATGCTGCAAGATGTATGTAGTGCATCTTTTTTTTTTTTTTATTGTTTAAAAGTTAGCAAAAGTCTTGTTGGTCTTTTGTGAAAACTGCACAACACCGTTTTGCTAGATATGTCATTAAAATTTTGCCAATCTCTTGGTAATTCTTTTTCACAAGTTTTGCATTTCAAGAATTCCACCAAAACTGGCAGTACCTTATTCAAAAGGTATTCATTACACAAAACAGTGAAATTGTTTAATAATTTAATGATAATTTATTGAATTTTGTAATTGAATTCTAAATTAAATTGAATAGTTGAATTATCAATTGGAAGTGGATTCTTATTTTCAAGGGTCAACAACAAACGATCAGTAGTCAATGTTATAAAAGTTATTTTACGCGAAAACCCACGCTATGATTAAAAAGCTAGACCAGTTTAATTAGAACTGAAAATTTTCCTTTTTTTAAGTGAGACAGCTTATTCGTATCATATGATAGTAATTTTTTATGACATTGGTGCCAGAAAACGGGTATGACCCAAAGTTGATTTCTTGCAAGTTAAGTAATTTTCATTTTTTACTTTTAAACTAAAACTTCATTGACAAGTATGAGGTTCACGAACGAAACGTCTTGAAAAGTTTAATAAACTTGTGTTTTAAAAATAGAAAAATATTTGTTAATACTTTGTTCATGAAATTTTATTTTAAAACTCAAGTTTAAAATTAAAAGCTCAAAATAAAAACTTTTTTAGCAATATCGTTCATGTTCAAAGTGTGTTAAGATTATTTATTAAACCTCTGAAAAACTTATGTGAAATAGACTCTTTTTATAATACATTGTGTTGATGAAATTAATCTCAATAAAGTTTTAGTTAAACCATGAAAGTGAATTGATTTAATTAAATTACCATGCAAAGGTTTAAAATTTCTGATAGAACATTTTTTCACATTTTGTGGCATTCTAATAATATATTCAGCAAATGTTGTGAACATAAATTTGAATTACTATCAGTTATTCAAGAACAATATTTGAATAATATCTTGGAAAGAAAGTTTGTATTATATTTTATTTTACAAGAAATGATTAAGCTAATTTTTAGAATGATTTCAAAATAAGGCTACATTAAAATGTTCTATCTTACATTTTTGTGAAATATTTTGACAAAGATCCCCTAGCTTATAACGTTCAGTAAGTGCTAAAGTTTTTTTTACGAAATTTAAAATTAACTAAATCATTCTTAATAGTATTTATTTACATGTTACCTAAACATGCCAGCTTAAAAAAGTTCAATGTTAACTTTTTAAACAAACACTGTTGCCAAAAATCACGTTGAAGTTTTACCAAAACTATGCAAAAGACTGTCTCAATCATAGACATATATATCAATAGACTTCTGATCTCCTGATTTACTGTTATGTAGTTCCAATTTTACTCACTGGCAGGAAAATGGCGCTGTTTCC
>LR035575.1:5151-17443 GCA_900607525.1 Apocyclops royi
TCACAAGGTCGCTAAATTTTAAAGGGTAAATGATACTGGGATTTTCTTCTGCGACGAGACCTTTTTCGAAATCTTTGTTGATAAGATAGGGCAAAACTTATTTAAGTAAATCACTCGGACCATGCTTGTGAATGGAACAAATTTCTACCTATAGTCTCGAATCAGCTTTGATGGTTTGCAATCGAGGTCTAATTTTACTCAAGATTTTTTTATGACAATGATGATACCCTGACAGCTGCTCTGGAGAAAAGTCTGATGATGCGGATCTACGACTCCACCAGTCAAGCAATGCTTCACTCTCGGGACAGTCTTCCGGGTCAACTTCGACCGAGCCCTAAGGAAATAATGAACAACATACTTTGGTGACGCAGGGGCTGTCCTTGGATTATTTCTTGCTTTACAGTTGTTGGCGAGTATTTTTATAGAAAAACAACTCTCATACCTGGAAACCAATATTTAATGACTTTCCACTGAAATCAGAAACTTTCGCCTTCTTGATTCTCACGACCCGTCCGATCAAATTTTCCGTTTTTGCAAATTCTTCTCCTTTTTTGTCCCAAAGAGTTGTCGTGATTTTGGCGTCACTTGTGTCCGTCAAATGGAAATCCAATTTTTTGATCTGCCGGCCTAAACAATCGTCATCATCAATTATAAAAAAAAGAAAAAAAGACAGTTCCTTAGGACACAAAGACTTCAACTCGGACAATCAGCAAATGTTATAAAACTTAGTTTACGCGAAAAAGCATGTTACGAAGTTAGACGGTTTTCTAATGAAAATTGTGTTTCTTTTATATGACTGCATGAAAAAAAGACTGAAAATATTATAAAACAGCACAAAAGTTTTTACTGAAGAATGCTCATATCAAAGTAAATTTGTTTGATCCGTGAACTAGAGTTTACGTTCTTCAATGGAATTTGTTTTAAAACTTGAAACGCTCACTTTGAAGAAAAATTCACGAGAAAAAAAATTACCTGAAGATTTGACCGTTATATCTCTCAAATCTTCCACACCTGGAGAAAAATATGAAAGGTGTCATTAGTATTAATTTTGTCCCAATTATCTTTAAAGAGAAGAAGTGATGAGAGCACTTTTCGCCCAAATCAGTAACCTGTACAAATGCCAATGACATCAACGAGCTCGTTCTCATTTTTATGCGCGATGTCGACGATCTGAGTGTAGCTGAATTGTAAACCGGGCACGTCGGTGGCATCGCGGGCTTCGATGACCTCTGACGAGGCCGTGAAGAGAAGTTCGTAAGAATGCTTCGTCGGGTTGAACTGAGGATTACTTGTCTTCACTCTCGCCTGAAATAGTGCTCTATAGATTCATTCCGAGCCATGACAAAATGAAGTTCAATTTGTTCTTAGTGCTATTATTTTAGTGCGACAGCTTACCTAATCAAAAGATCATTTGTCTCTTGTCTCGCGATACAGATATTTAGGTACGTAAAGTCATTCAAATATTTTTCCCATGTTACCTGGCTGACGTAATAAACTCTGTTTTCTTGAAAAATTGACGACAGTCGCTGGGCTTCTGAACCGAACGCGACACACTTGATGTCTCCCGAAGCATCCTAAATTTCATACCACATGCTTACACACCTGTTCATATTTGATCGTACGCCTTTGAGACCTGAGTAGGCAAACTTGTTTGTCGAAAGGTTTAGCAAGCTTCTGCAAGTTTTCAAGAGTGTTGCAGAATAGCCCCATGTGATGAATACTTTAAGACCACTTAATGGCCTTACAGAATCATTGCGAAATGCAGTTGTAACCTGATCATAGAGTCATACGGTCAAATGTGAATGGCCTTTAGGAGAAGGCACAAGAAGGTCAGTTTTCAAGTATGAAAAAAAGTTTCTCACCATTTAGTGAAACATAATAGTTTGTCATAACTTTTACCTTATTTTCTACCTAGCTACGTCAGGTTCATCATAATTTTACTATCGGGTCGAGTTATTTCGTTATGATGTTTACCCATTTTGAAGATTGCATATAAAGTTTTGTAACCTGAAGAATAACATCAAAAACTTGGCCGGACCCTCGAGAATTATTCCACGTCCTCACGTCCGATTTTTTTGTCACTCGGGCCTTGATAGTGAACTTGTTTGTGAACTGAGACAGACTTGCGATGGTCTGCGTCGCGCGCAAAGGAGTCGAAACTTCATTGAACAAAGCTCTCTTGACCATTTTAAATTTTCCACTTATAAAAAGAAAAAAATTCTTACAGAGATCAGGAACTAAGCGATCTATATTAATTAGAGATGAGATTTTTAGTTCATAGATTGGAAGAATCAGTTTTGATGAGAAAAACATTAATAATAATTATTGAAAATTTACCATTTTGTGAATACTGTAATCAAACCCATCTTCGTATCATAGTTTCAAAATGTCAGTGGCATTAAATCAAAGAATAACGTCTTTAAAAAGGTCTGCTTTATACTTTGACAGGTATCATTCAAATACAAATTGAAATTGTGACGTCATGTAGCTTACCTGCTGCTGTTGGCACCATCTTCAGAGGCGTCTTCATCGTGACGTCTCTTCAAGGGAACAGGAGGAGGTGTGGATGCGTGTGAAATCGGTTCATTGGCGGGAGTCTTTGGAGTTGTGGTGGCGTCAACAATTGGTGATCTCTCGATGGCAGCATTTAGAGGGACTAAAAATATATTTGACGGTGCGGTTTCATGCTTTAATGTTTCAGAAAGGTGGATTAATAGTTCGGTAGTATGTATACCTGGATTCCCTAGTCGGTTCTTAACATCCGACCCGCCAACAGCAATGACGTCAAAATTTCCCACAACCCAGACAATTTTATTGTCTACGTGTATAATCGTGTTGGCTCGATCTACCTCGACGTCTCTTTCGCCATTATCTTTTATTCGAATCAGAGAGTTTTCTAGAAAAAAAATTAAGAGGTTTATCGTGGGAAAAAAAGGATACAACATGGTTTGTTCAAAGTTGAAAACTCGACTGAAAATTTTGTCCAATTACCAGGAGGTGGGCTTTGGTCAGGTTTGAGGTAATGCAACAAGCACTGAGAAAATCTGTTAACACCGTCAGAGAGACATAATCGGTATTTCAGGTCGGTTTTGTCTTCCTTTAACTTCCTCGTTCCCAAGACTTGAAACACGGATCCCGGGGGAGGCAATTCACCCTTCACAACGAAGTCGGATATTTTGTTCTCAGATAGTGATGGCAAAGTTGCCATAATGAAAGATATTCTTACGTCAAACGTCTTGTTTCAGTGTAAAGGCAGCAAATATCACCAACTTTTCGAAGCTGATTAAATTGACGTTCAAGTCCTTTTAATTGTGTCCAAATCAAAATAAATACTACCTTGCCATGGACCTTTAAATTAACGTTTTTTTGAAAAATCGATTTCCATTTTTAAATAAGAACAATAGCTTACATTTCTCTACTGGCTAGCTTATTTTTTCCGTTGAATTCTGTGCGCATGAGTGGCAAGAGCATGCCCATGGATATCTATACGGGAGTCTTTGTTATTCTTTATGGCAACTTTAAGTGCCTTTATAGAAATATCACTGAAGTACCTTTTTATCAATTTTTGAAATTTTACTATAAGATAAATTTTATAATTTGTTTGCATGTGAATTGATTATCATAAGTTATCATTGGTGATAAGGCATGCGCTCTTTCCTTTTTCTTCTAATGTAGAATTCTATGGAGAAAAAGAAAAATTCCAAGGTAATAAAAACTACGTTGGTTGAATTTAGGTATGACACAAACGCATAGCTAACCCAAGGACCAAAGCAAAATGTAGTTCGATCTTAAATATTTCGCAGGAAGTTCAAAATCCTTTAGACGTTTCTAATCAAAAAAGAATACAATCAGTTCAGGTAAATTGAATGTGTCTCTCTTTAATCAAATTGAATTGTTTAGTAATATGGAACACTGACACGACATATCATTCAATCGCTCACAGGATGGATGCCTACAGCATCAAGTTACATGAAATGAGGAGGTATCTCCCGTTTCTCAACAAGATGATCTCCAAACTAGAAACAGCCAGGGACCCGACCAAAGACGCTCAGCTCTCTAAGATGAAATCATTATTAGCAATTCTTACCGACAAAACTAAAAGTCTCGAATTCAACACTCTCATCAAATGTGAAGAAGTTCTTCATCAGCTTCACGAGAAAGTGGAGGGGAAGCAGTTGTACATCTCGTCTAGCAGCAGGGCTAACGATAGATATGAAAGTCAATCGATTCCTTCAACTCCCGACAGCCCTGGCCCTAGTCCACGAAGTCCCAGCCCGGAAGCTTCCTATTTCGAACGGATTCCCTCTCAGCACGAACGATTTATAAGACAATCGTCAGAAGGACGTGCTCACAACTTCGTCGATGAATTTAACGAAAATGAGCGACTTGTTCGCGGCAATCGGCCATTTGTGCATGCTGAAAGAAATAGTTTCTGTGTGAGAAGAGACTCTCGAGTGCCTCCGTGGTCACGTGACAACTTTCAGAGAGCAAATGAAGACCCTTGGGATCGGGGACGAGTAAACGTTAACGATTTTGGTGTTCGTCACGTCTCCCCACCTCGAGGTAAATTTCACGACGACCGGGCGGAAAGGGGCAGAAACGAAAGATGGGCTGGACAGTCGAACCCTCGAGACCGATATCAAGGACATCACCCAAGTCGCTTTCACGCGCAATCCTCAATAATCGATGATAGATTCGGCCCGATAGAGCCGCAGCATTCATCTTACCGTCATTCACATTCTCTAAGGCAAGGGTGGCACGATGACTCAGTGAGACGCGGAAATAATTGGGATTCGAACTCGCGTTGGTCTGGAGATGACTATCATTCACTGCGACAGCCTGGAAGGAGCTTTAATCAACAGTCTCATTCACCAAATCGATTTGAAAGTCATTCGAACTCAGCTGAGAGACAAATACCTCCTGAACATTCATCAGGGCATAATAATCAGTTTCGTCGTTCGTCAGTCGATGAACGTCCATTTTCCAAACGACCCCCGCCTCCAGAATCTCCTACGACGTTTGGTTCATCAGTTGAAGATCTATATCACGAAATAGACAATCGTTCTCATCGACGGCCACCACCACCTGAGTCGCCACCATTATCGAATAATGATTCTACGCCTCAAGTGCAGCGTCCGCCACCGCCAGAATCTCCAGAACCTTCTCGTGAGTTATTTTTAGTAACCTTTATGAACTCATTGCGGCCATAGTGCGCTTGGTAATTTTCTTTTTCTTTTGTTTTTTGCCTTTGAGAGATTTATAAAACTATAGGGCTCTCAAAAAAGCTACTACAGAAATCTCTCTGTCTCTTTTTATTTTCTATTTGTGTTGCTGTTGTCAAGAATTTTTTTTAAGCAAACCTGTTGCAAGAAACCACATTCACTAATCTGTTAACGGAAATATGGCATAGTCATCTGAAAAATATGTACGAATCTTCATTAGTCAACCAAATTTTAATTGTAAAATCAAATTTTACAAGTACAGGCATGAAAGTTTAAAAGTTATGGGCCGTTTAATTTATTTTCTATTTATCTTAAAGACGAGAGCAAAAAGAAAAACTATTTTCGTCCTAAATTTAAAATTGTTCGATTTTCAGCTGCGAGTGTGTTGGCGACTCCTCTGTCACCAACGTTTGACGATGATGAAAATAACGTCCCAGGTCCAAAAGTTATCCCTTTTGAGAGACAGTCGGTGCCAGTCCAGAAGACGGCCAGCGAACCCAAACCCCCGTCGATCGATTCGCTAGAATCGCCTAGAAGTCCACCCATTCTAGGTTGGTCGTATTATGAGTCTGCTATTTTATGACTTCATTTCTTCATTTGTGTCTAGCGTCAAATTAATTTTTCAATCCATCTTATTTTATTTTCAGGATCCCTCGATCTGAAACTTCCAAAGCCAATTCCTACTCAGAGCAACCAAAGACATAACGAGCCACCTCAGGCACACTTGAATCCTCGCCCCACTGCTCCACCTCCCGGTTTTCCGAGAGCACCGATCCCGGAAGCTTCATCCAATTTTTATCAGATGCGAGGTGTCAGGCCTAGACCTGCGCTCCTGGAAACACCTCCGGAGTGGCAACGAGTCAACAATCCTTGCAATCTGGCAACCCCAATGAGAGGCATGATGAGGCAGCCGCACATCAGACCGACTTTTCCCCGACACCCAAGTGGACCTTTCGGACGGTTTCCCAGACCAGCGATTCAGCCGCAAAGACCAATGACCTACGGAGAGTTCAGGAAAATGAGAGAAGATTATCAGCGACAATTCGCACCTCCACCAGGTGTACAACAACCTCAGGCAGAAGATCCACTTCATCAAGAACAGGTCAGTCCTGCAGAGACGTCTTCAGCTGAAACGGCAGCTACCGCCTCAGCTACGACTGCGCCAGTTCTAAGTCGAAGGGATCCTCGTCTAACCCCCAAAGATACTTCCGTTACCAAGTCTGCTCCCCACGAGATCAGTGAAAATGAATCGGGTCCGAGATTTAGGATTCCAAAGAAGAAAATCGATTCTGTTGAAATCAAACAGGTGGTGCTAGAGACAGAAACAGAAAGTGATTCAGAACCCGAACTTCATATTGTCGATAATGAAGAAATCATTGAAGATACGAATCCGAGCCCAGATCATTCTGACCAAGTTGAAAGTGGTGTCATCAAAAAAGAGCCACTCGAAGTCAAGGTATCAATGTCATAAAGTTTATTCAATTCCAAGTCCACATTGCGTTAAAAAAGGAAAAAGGAAAGATTTTACTGACACAAAGATTTTGATTTCTTAAACATAGTGAGGTAGCTTATGCATGTTCTTACCAGTTATTTGGTTACAGGAGGAAAAAGGAACTGAACCAAAATCTGATGAATCTTTCGACGACATAGAAGCGACTGCACTTGAAGCTAAAATAGCTTCGATTGTATCGTCGCCAGTCAAAGAGGGTGAGTTGCACCATAATTTTTCTGTGACGTTTACAAACTAATTGAATCTTAGTGTTACTAAATCCACTTCGTGTCTTTTTACAGAGCTGGAGAGTCCGAAAGTTGTTACAGGTGTGGAATCAAGGGTCGCCAGAGGAGGAAAATCGTCCAGGGGACGCAAGCGAACCTCACACCCAAGCCCGTCAAGAGGGACTCGTCGAAGCTCGAGGCTTCATCCGACGATGGAAACAGAGGAGGCGCTCAACGACCAAGAGAAGCAAGAGGACGACATTGAACACTGTTTGCAAGAAAAAAGTGTCTTTAACGAATCAGAAAAGAAGTGTAACCGAGACAGTGGAAGAGGTGATCAATTAAACCATTCTTTGTTATTTGAAGATATGTAAGTTAAAAGACATCCTTTGAAGTACGTAAGCGGACTTTGCAGTGCCGAATTTTTTTTCAATATTACGAATTAAAATTTTAGGCGGAAGGGGTCGCGGTGGTTCAAGACGAGGTCGCGGCAAACACGTTGCAAACTCGAAAATTCCCGATTCAAAGGTTTGCGAAATGGTGGAAGACCCGGAGACGGTGGAAGAACCCGAGAAAGAAGAAATTCAAGAATCTTCGCAAACGCCAGAAGTGAAAACAGAACGAGACCCAAGGTAATGAATTTCATCTTGCCTGATTTTTTCAATCGAATTTGCGCAAGTCTCAGAGTATCGACTGCTTTGTTTTTTAGCCCAACGTTGAAGACGGAAATTAAAACTGAAAGGAAAGATCCCGACTTGAAAGTTTTTATCGGCAGTGTAGAATTGCCTTCGTTTGAAAATCCTTTCGAGAAAAGAAAAGTTCCGATGTCAGAGGTGATTTCAAATTCGGTCAAATCGCGACTCGGTCTTGTTTCCACTTTGTACGAAAAAGTTCAGAGATTTGATGAGACAGAGCAAACAGAGGAGTCGGACCCCCAGTCGTCAACCACCAAAACGAAAGCAGCAGCCACCACGGTTTCATCAGAGCCGGCTTCTGTAGAAGAGGAAGATGTCGTGATAGTGACGACAAAAAATCCGAGTGAATATCACGATTCTGTCCGAAATGTCATTGACTTGCTGAGAAGCAAAGTACATAAAAGTAAAGTGATCATTGAAAGGAAAGAATCTGAGAGCGACAGTTCGGTTGATTTCCTTGAAATCGTTAAAGCAATCAATGCCGAAATTGAAGGTGAAGAGCGGCAGGCAGCTTCTCCCATCGGTATTACAGACATACCTGTGAGGCAATTGTCTGAAAAGGAGAAGCAAAAATTGACACAGACTGGTTCAAATTTAAAAGATTCAAACTCCCTGCGGGAGATGTTGAAAGCAGTCAATGTGAAACACCTTTTCAAATGTATGGTCCGTGTCGGGTGTATGTTTTCCTCCGACAATGCGGCAAAATTTCAGTTTCATCTTCAAGAGCAGCACTCGACACAAAGTCAGCAAAGTCGGCGCGGTTGGCTCAGATGTTCCTACTGTGTCAAAAAATGTTGCTCGCCTCCTCGTCTGATTAGTCACGTGATAAAACACCACGGATCGTCACTGTATCAATGTCCCCATTGCTTCTACAGAGACGTTTGTCAACTTGGTCTTTTCCTGCACCAACAAACAGCACACCCTGGTAAATTACTTTGAATCTCTTAACATTAAATGACACTACTAGGCTGGCATTTTTTACTTTTTAAAAGCTCATCTAGCTTTTCAGTCTTAATCTGGATTTTTGCTCTAATTGTGGTGAAACAATAATTGCAGATACCCGTACATATTATTATCTTTTGTAGATCACAAGACACGAATACGCTTTCGCCCTTTGGTGTAAGAGCAGTATATTAAAAAAAAAATGAATAAATAACTTTTTCGTCATCAAGAAAATAAATGTCTTTTGAAATTAACTTCAGATCTTGAGAGCGGTTTTATCGAGTGCAAAGGATTGCGATTTGACGACGATAATGACTCGATTAAATTTCTTTCTCGGGAGAAAGTTCTAAAGTGCAAAGAAAGTCGGTGCACCTTCGAGACGACATCCAGTGAGGAACTATCCAATCACTTGTTTTTAGACCATACCGATAAGGCAAAGTTTTATGTCGATTACACCTGCGCTCACTGTGGATCTGTGTTTCATTCAGTGTCTGAATTGGTGAGTAACATTTTTTCTCCCTAGTTCGAAAACTCTTACTAATATTAAAAAATTACATGGTAGTTGAAGTTAATTTTTACTTGTCCACTATCCTTATTTAATTACTAAGCTAAAATACGCGCAATTCGTCATCCGTCCATTTTCTGATGTGCCAATATTTACCACTTTGAAATTCAAGAGATGTTTCGTTGAATCAGGGTCTCTTTTTTTAAAGTAGTTATACCAGCATGTTTTCCTTCCCTATGTGTAAAAAAAAGTCCCGTTATTAGCCTTCCAATCTTGTACTGGATGGTCTAGTGAATTACTTATTTTTGAAGTAAACCACTCAAGCTTAATAGGATAGAAATTAATGTTGTCTTCATTTTAGATTTGCCACTCACAAGTATCGCATCAGCATTTGCCGAGAAGATGTATTGTAAATCATGTTCCGAGGGCTTTTGCGGATTCAGATGTTTCGTCAACTTCAAGTTCTCAAGAGGCGGATGAATTTTTAAGCGATCATAGTTTTGAAGATCCTCTGAAACTTGTCATCGAGAATGTGCAAACTTTGAATGAACAGTCCTTAACGGATGATGAGGAAGGCGGCCTCTCCGGCCACGACCTCTTTCGCTGCGGAAACGGAGGTTGCAATTTCAGCGCTGAAACAATTCATGAGTTTAGAGATCACGTTTCTGTTTGTGAACATTCCGTGAATTCGTTGTACTTGTATTGCCATCACTGTCAGAAACCTTTTAAGCACGCCCCAACTTTGGTTGAACATCTCAAGAGTCACGGTCTTAAACGGTACGTCGAAAATCGAGAGTCGGGTTTTTCTTTCCCAATGAATCATCTTCATTTTTGACACTTGAATATTTTTCTTTAGGTATTCTTGTAGTCTTTGTTCGGAATACAAAGCCGCCAGTCCCTTCTTAATAAAAAATCATTTACGCACCGAGCACAAAGTCTCGAACGTGAAGATCATCCCCGTCTGTGCTCTAAAAACTAACCCGGACATGGATTTCTTCATCGCAATGCCAAAAAATGGATCGGCCAAAGTAATCAGAGCGGGAACGAAGTCAAAAGAAACGTTTTCACCGGATGAAATCGAGGTGCGAAAACGAACACTAAGAAAAAGAGAATTACAAAGAGGTCGTGCTTTTCACAGCAATGAGATACACCAAAAGTCAGTGTTCGATTGTAACATGTTTATAACTTTGACTTCAAATTCATCATTCTCTAGTGTCGCAGGTTTTAAATTTAATCAACGCTCGGAGTTAAATTAGAGAGGAAGACTTCGCGCTGTCAAAATCTGGCTGAGAGATTAATTACATAGACAAAAACGGAATTATTTTGGTTTATTTCAGCTTATTCCAAGGAGTGCTATTCTCAAAAACCTATTACGGTGTTCTGTTTGTGATTTCGTCACCAAAGTTCGCCTAAATCTAATCAAACACCTTCGTCTTCACCTGAAGTCAGCGACAATTAATGTCCCACTGGTCACGCCCGTCAATCCGCCAGAATCGGAAGACGGATCTCTCGGACAGTCGAAGATGTCTAGTCTCTTGGTATCATTCCTTACAAAGCTGTCACTTACTTTTCCTTGAGCCATTCTCTGTGTGTCCAACTCGTCAACAAAACTTTGTAAGATTAATCTCTTTTTTTTTTCAAGGACGTGGACTCCGAGGAGGAGAAAGCTCGTCGACCCATGCCGGAGGCTGAGTTGCGGCGGATGCCGGCGTTCGTCCCCGAAGCCCACCGGTACGCGTGCTCCGACAGGGATTGTTGCTACCGTGCCATAGACGATGTTATGCTAGCGTATCATATTCGCACGCTTCACCCTGGTAAGATTCCCAAACCATCGATTGTTTCCTACGCATTTGAATGAAAAGAGACCAACAATTATTTTGTATAGCTTTTTTTTTTTTTGCGAAAAAGCACGTCACGACGCTAATTGCCAATGTTTTTGTTTTCATCGATAAATTGTCCAGCTTAACCAAACCATCTTGTTGAATTATTTTTCCCAGATCAAGGCGAAAATTATGTCTGCCCTCACTGCCCCCAAGAATTTGGTGACGCTGCAAAGATTCCTTTCAAAAATTTAGAATTTCATCTCAGGTAACTTTAAATATAAATTTTTCGCTGTGACGTCTTGACCGGAATCCATTGACCTCATTGCTTGTTGTACAGGTGTCATGCAGAAATGTTGTTCAAATGCGGCCACTGCATGTACTACCACTGGCAGAAGAGAACTGCCGAAAAGCACGTCGCAGAGAAACACGCGGGACATAAACTTTTCGTGAGAGATGTCAGATTTGAGGCGGACAGGGTAATCATCAATCTCCGTTTTTTTTCTTTTTTTTGGTTCTAAGCAACGACAGCAAAATAATTTTTTTCAGTTATCGAAATTGAAGTCGGACCCATCAAAAGTTGAAGCGGAGAAACCCGTCAAAGTATCCAAGTCTGAGGTGGTTTATCAGCCCTACAAGTGCGGTCTTTGTGACCATTCAACAGAAACTATGGAAGGCATCAAGGACCACTGCCGGTAATGAATCTGCTTGCATCAGTCTAAAACTACTGAGTGTATTTTCATGTACACTAGCTTCATAGTTACTGGGTTCATTTTCCTTTTTCTTACAATTTTTTTTGCAGTGTCATTCACAATCAGACGTTCCGGTTCAAGTGCTCCATTTGTGACGTCGCTTCGGACCTGAAAGTCGAGCTAGAATCTCATTTTAATGAAAAACACAACGACATGGTAAAATGATGCAAACAAAGTCAGAATTAGATTGCACGATTAATGTTTTTCAAGTTTTGCGTAAGAAATGAATATATTTTAATCACAGGATTGTGAATTGAACTGTTTTGTTTTTTTCTTGCAAGGATAACGCCTTGACAATGATCAGAATTTTTTACGTCGATCCGACGTCCGTCTCACCTTCATCAGATAGCACTTGCGACGAAAAGCAAGAACCTCTCTGGAGACGAAATATGACAGGTTTCGATTCAGAAAGTTTTTCAGTTTGTCACAACGGAAATTGTTTGACGGAAAAATGTCCGTGTCATGAGTGGAAAGCTGGACCATTAAACTAGTACAGACACTATAATTTTTTTATCGTTGTGGAACAGCTAGGTTGTACCCTACAAGCGTAATTCGTTGATGTCATTGCTACTATATCAGAATTTTTATTCAGGACTTAGGCACATCCGTGGAATTTTTTACGAAGATTATCAGCCAGTCC
>LR035596.1:0-11548 GCA_900607525.1 Apocyclops royi
GAAAAACAGGATTTATTGAATTTCAAAAAGTCGAAAACACACTTTGTCAGAGAGTAAATTGTCAAAAACATAACTCATCGAATTTCAAAAAGTCGAAAACATCTTTGTCGCTATCTTTGACTGAATATAGTTTCGGAACTTTGTAACTTATGTTCAAATAAATAAAAATTTTCAGTTTCTGAATCATAGTCCATAAAAGTTTCAGATAAAAAGTTAAAAGACTAACGCGGTATTCCATCTGAACTTGACACGTTGCAAATTGTCTCATTTCTCATATTGTCACAATGTAAAATTGTTGCAAGTTAAAAATTGTATTATCCAGCTGAAAATAACAAAATAACCTAACCTAAAACATGAGGTCGGTTCATAGCCCCTACTCAGGGGCATCAGTTAACTGATTTCGACTATTTGAAAATCTCAACAATTTTACAACGTGACAATCTGGGGCTCGACAATTAGAGATCTCCCAATTTTTTAAATTTTTTCAAATTCGATTTAAAAAGGTTACTTAAACCCTAACACCCTTTTTAGTAATTTATATAATATAATTATATAATTATGTAATTATATAATTATATCATATAATGTAATTAGAAATAAAGTAATGTATTTAAAATATTAATTTCTAATAATAAATAATTAAAAAATGAATTTCTAATAATTTTATTTCGTTTCTTTTGTTGTTTAACGGAGGAAGATGTTATTAAAAAATTTTTAACTTCAGACTAAATGGGACTTTTAAAAGTTTTAAATTCTTTGATTCTTTGATTGATTCGTTAAGAATGAGAAAGTTTTTAAGTAGCATAAGATAAGTATATATTTTTTTAATTTGTAACGATATATCTTATCGGTACAGACGATGTAAAGTTAGAGTTCCTTAAGTTTGATAACCTTTACTCAAGAAACTGGAAAAAAAACCTCAGAAAATATTTTCAGCTGAGAAAAAAAACAAATGCGGAACAATATTATTTTTTATCAACGCAACCTCGATAATCAAGGAGCATTTAGACAAGCTGTAATACATTTGCGATTTCTACTTATCTCCTGAAACTAATCGCTTATCGCGATTTGTTTCTTTATGACACATTGATTAAGCTAATATTCACAAAATAATTGATGAAAGTTTTAAAACGACATTTCTATCGAAAAATCTTCCTTTAACGAAGATTCAGAAAAATATTTCTTATTTTGTAAAAGATTGTTAAATTCAAAGAATTGAGTGACGTTTTGATAACAATAAGAGAAATTTTTGAGTCTAATGAAATGGGCTAGTTTTTTTTTCAGTTTAAAATTGACAATCCTGATTTAATATTTAAAATCAAATATATAATAATTAAAATAATTAATAATTAATAATCAAAAATCAATAATGCTGCAGAAAAATTTTTTGGCCTTTAAAAAAATTACAACAGATTAAATTATATTATATTATCGAAGTCAAATTACTCAAGAGATTTGGTCATTTTTGTTCTTCATTTTTTTTGGCAACTCGTTTTGTCAACTTGTCGCATTTCCCAAAATGGCACTGCGACGAATTTTATATAATTTATTATTATATAATCTTATATAGTCTAATGCCCCCGCAGAGCTGGATCACTTCTAGACAGACTACACAACTTCAGCTATCTACCAAGGAAAATTTTCTTGACAAAATTTAACTTTTGAAATTCAGTGTTGCGCAAATTTGGGGATATTACATCGGTTAATTGTGATGATGGGTAGACCTCTAATAATCTTTTACAATATTCGAAGATTAAAAAAAACTCAATATGATGAAATGGTGGTAGTCAATGTTGCCAAAGTTTCCTTAAGAAATTTCCCCAAAGGAAAAAAATCCCATATATCAATTTAATTTTGAACAAAACTCTTTTGATTACCTAGTTCATTACAAAAGAAATGATTTACATGAAATTTTGAAAAGTTTTAAATATGTTACTTGGTTAAATTAGGTTAGGCTAAGTGGTTTTTTTTATCCACTGAAAATTGAATTAAAAACTCTTGAAATATGTTATCATGAAATACTTGCTCAGGTGTTTTGGTGGAATTTTGATTGCTACTCTGGCAACACTAATCAGTTATAAATTGGGTATTTCACTTTAAAAACCACTTGACTAATTCTACTAAAAAAGAACATTTTTTATATTTTAAACAGGATGTCTTATATTGTCAGACTATTGTAAATTGTGTGGTTAAAGTCGAACTTTTAAAAAATACGAAAGTTTAAACAGGGCATAGATACATTTGGTCATGTTTAAAATAATCACTTCAGAGATTTCAATACATAAAAATGCATCATGGGGGTGGGTGGGGTGCGTGGGAGAGAGCATGTTGGGCCTGAACAAAGTCCCAACTTCAACAATAAATGTTCTTTTTTTTTGTAAAAGTCGAGTCCGAGCATGGGATCGAACCCAGCTTTACAACACGTGATTGTATCACACAATGACAGAACGCCGACTTCCCTTTTCTTCTAATTTCTCATGCCTAAAAAAAAATTTTTCAAATTAAATCTTATATTTTTTCCTTCAGGGCTTTGGTAGACGAGCAATAATTTTCAGGCGTTAAACTGCAAAATCAATAAAAAATTTTAGACCAAATAATGCTAGGGTAGTGTAAAAATGACTAAAGTCTTATGTAGCTATACTTTAAAATTTACAATTTTCTCCACTCCTAGCAAAATATTTTTTTATGACTTTATTGTTTGAAAATTATTGCTCGTCTGACACTGCCCCAAATAGAAAAAAAGATTTGAAAGAAAAAAAGTTTAATGAAAATTATTTACAAAAGATTATTTTAATGTTTTCCGAGGTGATTGATTGACAGTGTTGCCAGCTTTGGGGAAATGACCAAATATAGAAAGTATCCACATTTGCATCTACAAGAGGTTTCATAAAGAGCAAGTTATGTTAAGTTTATATTTTGGGGAAATTTTAATGAGATTTCTGGCAACACTGTTGATTGACCCAAACAATTTTCTGCAGTCCGGATCAACTCCGAGCTAAGCTCGGGTGTTCCTTTATAGTTCCAAAGGCAGTCCGGGCTGAAATTTTTTCCCCATATTTTCTATATTCATAGATATAAACATAGGCAAAGTGCCAAACTAAAATTTCAATATCTGTGGTCAGAACTCATAGATACCCAAAGGGTAAATTGTCATGTTGTCACTAATGCCATGTGGTCAAGCGCTCAAAATATTGACAGCACTGGTAAACGCGTATTTAAGTTTATTTCAAAGTTACCTTGGACCATACGGACAAAAATTCTTAAGAAAATCTTCAAAAAAAAATATCAAATATTTGATCGTCATCTTGGATATCTAACAAGTATAGACAACCTTGATCGTTCAAGAGATGTTAAGAATTTTTGGGTGAATACCCACCCATGGGAGAGTGGGTGGGTCGCAAAAAGGATTGGATTAGGTTAGGTTAAAAATCAGACTGATGATGTTTTGAGCGCGCGACCAGATGGGATGGGGGACAATCTGAAAAATGACCACCTGAAGGGTTCCTTGTCCTCCTCCGAGGCGTTTAAGGCAGAGTAGTCGATGGGAAACATGCACGACGGTTGTGCCGGCAACACCGTCCCGAAGATGTACTACAACAAAACACATTTTCATTGTGTCAACAATCTCAAAATGTCGACAAACCTTTACGTCAAAGATGCAAAAAGCCCTGGTTTTGATTTCATTCCTATTGAAATTTTCCTCTGAATAATATCAATTAAAATTAGAAATGTCTTTGTTTCATTGTGTCTTCGATATCAAAATGACGACAGAACTCTACGTCAAAATTGCAAAATGTCATTAATTTCTAGAGAAAAAAAATCGTACCTAGATACCAACTCAAGCCCGAACCCTTTCAGACTCCTTTAAAAAAGGAATTTTTCATTTTGACATTGGGAAATGTGACGATTTGAAAAACAAGCTAACCGTTAATATTTTAAGCCTACGGCGGCCGTACAAATCCAGAAGTCTAGCCCTATGTACAAATACAAAAACTTATTTACTTTTGCTCAACAGGCTAGATTTTTGGTTTCGTTAGGGAACTGTAATGGTTATGTGGCCGTGGCTTAACACTTAACGAAAGAGTATCATTCAATAATGGTTGAAACCAATGTTGCCAGATCTGGTGGAATTCCTTAAAATTGGAACTAAATACTTTTGTGTCTACAGGGGATACAAGATGGAACATACAATATTTTGATCTGTTTTTAGTGGAATTTTGAGGACACGTCTGGCAACACTGGTTGATACCTGAGTTCTTCAAAATTATTTTTTTTATAAAGTTCACACCTGTCCGGGTCCGTTTGGCTGTTTCCCAAGAAGGAAATTTAAAAACGACAACTTGTAAATGTGATAAGTTAATCGCACATCTCCATCCTGAAAAAAAAAACATCTTAAGCTAGACCATTCTTTAAATAAAAAAGTGTTTAGCTTTTGTAATAAGCAAGAAAACTTATTATATAGACAATTCTGCTAATAAGAACTTTCTTGCTTGTAAATAATAGAAAAAGCATTAAAATTTTACAATAAAATAAAGTATTTTTTAATGGAAATATGTTTAAATGTGTCAAAAGGTCTATCTTATTAGCGAAAGAAAATGACTATTGATCAATTAGTCTGAAATAGTCTGATAGGTTTTTTTTCTATCACAAAATATTTCCATTTGTGAAGACATTATTATAAAGAAAGTTATGTAGAAATATTTTAACCTAATTGAATAAAAAAATCATGTCATTGCACATGGAAATGTTTTGTGATAGAAAAAAAAACAATGAAAAAAAATAGCTATCTTATATTGCGATGACTTACTCACTAACATAAATCAGACTACGTTAGACTAATTGATCAATTATCATTTTTTTGTTATAAGATAGACCCTTTTGATAAAGTTAAACATATTTTCATTGAAGATTAGATAAGGTCTACAAAATCGCGCCAAAATTTTCGCAAGTGTAAATGATCCTTTACTGAGGTCATTGCTCGGTAAGCATTGTTGGTTATTTCATCAAGTCGTTGTTCCCCAAGTTTTCCGACATCCATAAAGGCTGTGTAAAAATATTTCAGTTCACTGCGAGTTATGATGCCTGTTCCTGAAAAAAATATGAAATTAGATTCTTAAGTAGAATGATCGGTAGTGCTCCTTAAATTGGAGCTGATAATTTTTGCTCTACGGGGCCTTAACGGGTGAACTTTTGAATACATTTCTGGCAACACTGACAGCATTAATATTGAATGTTCAAGCATTTTTTGACATGGTGCTTTTAGAGATGGACTCGAGCGAGTTGGCCCGGCCCGAAAGAATTTTAGCTGGACCGATCCCTACACTTAATTAACAGCGGGCCGGGCTGGCCCTTTAATCAGCCTGGGTTAAAGAATTATTTTCTTTGCCTGAGACCCGACCCGGACAAAAGCTTCTTTTTAAAAACCCGACCCTACACAATCCACTTTTTCCAAACCTCCTCCAACCTTTTAATACAAATCTGTACTAGTAGTTTACATCATTTGCTAAAAGTCGCTAGTTTCACCAGGTCAAGTGACGTTAAATCAATAATCTTGCTTGCAGTGTAAATATTTTTTTCCAATCAAATTCCATTTACAGCAGTGTTGCCAGATTTTTTGGAATCCCATGGAGAGGAAAAATTGTGTCAGAATGGAATTCAATTCCAAGATGTAAGTTTTTTGGGGAAATTTAGTAAACATATTTTTGGCAACACAGATTGTACAGTCAAATGTACTGTGGATCCAATGTTGCCAGAGGTCATAGCTAAATTCCACCAAATTATAAGTAATCTATTTGGATTAAGATCATTTTTATTTATCGGGCCATTATTTAAGAATTGGAGCAATTCTTTTGCGACACTATGGAAATTGCGACAATTTGAATTAGACACAAACTTTCAATTGCATGTATACACCAAAAATAAAAATGCATTTCCAGCCAATCAAAGTCAAGCAAGAAAGTCAATCACAAATAAAAAAGAAATAAATTTGATATTTTCAAACTATAAAATTAGAGATGAGACTTACTGAAAAAAATCGGGCTCGGGCCGAGCCTGCCCTGAAATCTATATTCAGCGCGAAATTGAAATACAATCCTCGGCTCGAATCGTTGATTTCGGGCTCGGGCTCAACCCGAACCCATAGCTACTTACAAAGACCATATATAATATAATATCATATAAGAGTAATATGTATATAAATTATACATTGAGTGAATATCTAACAAAGTTCATTGAAAATAGATTTTAATAGTTTGCATTTTACAACTATATAAACTTTTAAATGATTTAAAGAAAGAACTCTTAATAATAAAACAGGTTTATATTATATATTGAGTTAATATACCTGAGCGATTGATGACGTCAAAGAGAACTTTAGGATAATATTGTAGCCACATCGGAAAGTCATCCATTTTCTTGGCTCTGCCGACCTGTAACAATGGTATGAAAAAGTTGTCTCGTTACCATATATAAGTAAAAAAAAAATTATTCAAAAACTGGTCTAAAATGACGCAATCAGTAATTTCAGTGTTTCCAGAAAGATCATGAAAATTTTTCCAAAACAGAACAAAATATTGCATTGTCCATGTAAAGTCCTTATTATACGACATTTCCCCAAATCTGGCAACACTGAATGTCAATACAATATGACTAAGTTGTTTCACTACAATAAATAATACTAAATTGGTCTAGCTTTTTTATCTTAACGTGAATTTTGGCAGAAAATGTTGTTTATAACATTGATACCGAAGACAATGTTATTAACAAATCGCAATTTACGTGATACCACTAAGCTACCTCACACCTTCAAAAAGTAATTATAATAAACTTGCTAGCTTTTTTCGTTGAAAATTAGTTTTTTAACATTGATACCAGTAGTCAATGTTGTAATAGTTATTTTATGTGAAAATCCATGTTATGCTTGAAAAGCTGGACCAGTTTATTAATAGTAAAAATTTTGTTAGTTTTTTTGAAGTGGGACAGCTTAGTTGTATCATATCACAGTAATTTTTAACTTTGTTACCAGAATTCCCCAAACGTCGATCCATTCGTCGATGGTCACGCAAGTTTTTTTGGGAGCATCAATTTCTTTGACACCTGAAGTAGAATGGTACGTTTTATAAGTGAGATAAAAAAATTATTTCTTATTAATTGAGCCAAATGCAAATCTAGTGTGTTTTGTACAATGGGAAAAGGAGATTATGTTGCTATGTTTTCTGCAGTGCTGCCAGTTATGATGTGAAAATTCCACCAAAATAAAACAATAAGTATTGTATTTGTATTTGTATTACTTTCTAGGTATTTATTTTTATTCACCTAAATTCCACCAAATCTGGCACCACTGATTATCTAATACTTAAACCGGGGAAGTGCTTTGGAGGGGAAATGAACTATACGGTTTACCTCCTGCTAAGCTTGCGCTCTTTACTAAAAAAGTTAATGTTTTTTATTTCACAAAAATGCCAGATTTAAACAGGACGTTTTCTGTAGAGTATTATTCCACTCATTAACACTTCCTTGCTTAAACGGTCCAGCTTTATTATGTTTATAACAGTTAACTTAATATAGTTGATATAGTTATGTACAAATGTTCGAATGATATTTACATTGATTTCACATTGTCGCATCTCCTAAAACATCTTAGAGCCGAATTGTCAAACAATCACAATGTCGAAGTATCATTCAGTCATTTCGCCACAATATTAAATTGTCTTAAAAGTAATGGGGAGAAGGGGGGGGGGGCTCAGGCCCCCCGATGGGCAAAGAGGCCGCGTAGACTAATATTAGGTTAATTCAAATATTTTTAGCTATGTGGTTTCAAAAAGTTTCAATAATCAACATTTTAATTTTCAATTAGTGTGACTTTTTGAAACTTTGACAATATGACATTTTGACAATTTGAAATTAACCCTTATGCAACAATATGAAACTTGAGACAGAGTTTGAACTATGAGCTAATTTTTCATTTTTTAAATGAAAAATTCATGAATTTTTTTATCTCTATATTTTCTAAGTTTATTACACAATATTCTATAGTATTCTAGATTGTGCATTTATATATACAAAAGTTTTTTTAGCTTTAACCGACAGAGCTTATTTCTATGAATGAAAAAAAAAAAAAGAAAATTTAGGGACAAAAGGTTGCACTCTTTGTTAAATAAAAAAAAATTGCTCATATTCGGAAATAGGGAAAAATAGGAAAAAGGGAATTTCTTGTAAATTTTTATGTCCGTTTAAAAGGCATCGGTGCTTCGGTGTCTCCCGGACTAGTTCCGTGGTTCTCGTACGAGTTTTGCCATTTTTTTTTCACAAAATTTACCCAGACATTTGGTAGTCATGGTACTTGTCGGGGAAGAACTGAGGTACTTTTTAACGGTCCCTAAATTTTCACCTTCAAGAAAAATTAAAATAAAAAACCCATTTCAACAAAATCATCGATTTTAGATGTTAACCGCAAGTCTAAACGATTCTCTACCCAAAACCAAACGGGACCAGTTCGACACAACATTTTTACAAGTCCAAATGAAGATTCATGCGTATTTACAATGTTTCTCAATTGCCTCGTCTTGGTCAGTGTTGCTAGATATTGTGCTTAAATTTTGCCAAAAAAATATAATTCTTTCGAGTAAAAATCACATCTAATTATAGAGTTTTGATTCCTGGTAATTTCGCCAAATTTGGCAAGACTGTTAGTGGCCTAAATTTTTCCAAGTATGGTATAATGGATTGTTTAATATTTATGAAAATCAACCCATCAAACAGCTGTAGTTCAATTGTCTGATATATAGATTAACAATAAGTGTCTAAAAAAATTAAGTATAATATTTTTTTATTGCATTATGACACATGAATTTTTTTGAAGTACACTTTGATAAATTTCTACATTGAAACTTAAAAATGCCTGTAGCAGTTTAATTGACCTTTTTTATGTAAGCAAAAGTTACACCTAAAGCCTCGGTCACATAACCATTGGGTCGAGTGCATGAAACCATTAGGATAGCTTGTTGTGCAAATGCAAAGAATTATTTTTATTTGCGCAACTGGATTGATGTGAGGTTTTGTGCGCTCGACCCAGTGGTTATGTGACCGAAGCTTAAGTTACAAATTACCAACTCTAAGCTAACCTTACACTAATTTAAAGTTCAGTCATTTCAACCTTGCAAGCAGCCAAGTATTAATTTGGCTGTTTTAGATAATAAGCTTTGCTGTTTGTCAAATAAAGAAAAATTATACAAGTGAACAGCAATGGTAAAAGATACAACGAACTTCCACGCAATCTCACATCAAAGAATAAATTTATAGACGTTCACAACCATTGTAATTTTCAAAGACTTGTAAAAAATAATAATTAATGTACCCCATAAGGGTACAATTGACTTTAAATAATTAATTGCTATAAATGTAACACTCGTTTGTATATTGGAAACTCGTATTTGGAACTTGTTTTGGTGAAAGGTAACTCCTTAGGCAAAAAACAGTTCTCGTAAATAATAGGAAAGCTTATTTTGATTGCACATTGGAAAATATCTGTTACTGAACCAAGGTCCATCAATAAACAGAATTTTTTTTTTATCAATTTCTGGGTGATCTCGTATTGTCACTATTCACTCGGTGTCACAAGGTCAAATTGTCGCAAAGTCATATTGGTGCGAAGGAAAAAATGAAAATTGCGGGTTTCTGGTACCCTCAGTAGGGCTTAGGACTAACCCACCCAACCCAAAAAATATTTCAATGATGATTATCATAAAATTTCAACGCTCATGTCATAAAAGGACTTTTATATCAAATTACATTTCAAAAAGTTTAAACAGTGGTGCCAGAAACCTCACGTTAATTTCACCAAAACCATTCTGGACTCCTCATTTAATTACCATTTCAAATACCTAAAAGTTCTACTTTAATTTTAAAGGAATTCCACCAAAAATAGCATCACTTGCTGGGATAGCTAGATGGTCTAGCAAAAATACCATCATTTGATGTATGTAGGGCCTGGAATCGGGCCCGGGTTACCCGAGCCAAGCCTGAACTCGCCAAGCCCTAGTATTTGTACTTAGTCGTCTTTTAAAAGAAAAAAAGAATTTTGTTTTGAGTGAGAATTTTTTTTTGTCGTAATTATTACTTTTTCAATACTAGCGCATTGTTAAGAATAAGCTACCACCATTGAAATTGATTTTTACACACAAAAATTTCTGCTACATTTCTCTCTAGTGTCTATATTTTCTTTTTGCCTTTTTTCTTTCTCTCTTTATTTCTTTTTTCTTTCTCTCTTTGTTTCATTTTCTTTATCCCTTCTATTTTTTCTCTCTTTACTTCTATTGTTTCTTTCTCTCTTTACTTCTTTTGTTTCCTCCCCTCGTTATTTCTTTTATCTTTCTTTTTGTTTTTCTTTCTATCTATAAGTCTGTGTTACATACAACTTGCTTTCTATTTGTTTACGAATCTCTTTGCATTTTCTTTTCATTTTTTTTGTTCCAGTGTTGCCAGATCTTGTGGAAATTCACATAAAATGTGAACATATATATTTTTTAGGAAAAAATTTAAATGCACGTTCTAATATTTTTTTCAACTTTGGTGGGATTTCAATTACATATCTGGCAAGACTGTAGTTGTTTTCTTTTTTTTTGGTTAAATGGTTTCCAATAGGTGAGTACAGTAACTTAATTATGCTGAAAAAAATGTTTTAAAAAAACACCATGTCTAATCAACAGTGTTGCCAAATTTGTGTAAATTAACTAAAGTTGGAAGTTTGGTATGATAATCCATGAAACCAGTATATACGACAATGTTAGGTCACGTGGCAGGAAGTTAACAATTGATTACAACGGAAATGTAGATTTCTAAATATACATTAGAAGACTAAAATATTTTGTTTTAAGTGATTTAATTTATAAATTAATCTTTTGAGCAAATTTTGCAGAAATGGCAACACTGTAGACATCATGAATTATTAGGGATAGTTAGTTCTCATGCGGGTTTCGGGTCAATCCATCAATCACCTAAATTATCTTTTCATTGATAGGTAGTTATGTCTTAAGCCAGGGTCACAAAACCATTGCGTCAAGCATAAGAAGCTATAAGTCTAGCTTGTTCTGTGAGTGCAAAGAAGCATTTTTATACATGAAACTGGATAGACTTGAGGTTTCGTGTGCCTGACGCAATGGTTATGTGACTGTGGCTTTTGGAGAAAAAAATTCTATTAAACTTTGTTAAATTTTTTTGTCAGATTTGAAATGTTTTTTAAAAAATGAAATCAAAAACTCTTGCTCATAAAGGGGCCGTCAAAAAAAGAGGATCAAAGATCTTGATTAGATTTTGGAGAAAATTATTTACAGTTTTGGCAACACTGAACATTTTTTTTATTTATGGCTAAATTAAGTTAGGTTAGGTTAGCTTTTTAATTTGGTCATATAATTAAACCACTTGTTGGCGACGTAACCTTATTTGTAGAGCCTTACTTGGTAACCTTTTCGCCATATGCGTACTGATTGTTTAACAGCGACTCTCTAAAACCTCTGCTTAATTCGTACAACTGTCTTATGTGTCCAAATGT
>LR035596.1:24498-42596 GCA_900607525.1 Apocyclops royi
CAAGCCTTTCAAAGCAAGATGTAAGGCAAAAGTTTTTCCAATAACCAATTCAAGTAAAGCTTTAACAACTATAAAAAAGTTATGACAAAAGTGCTGCCAAATTTTTACTTAATAAAGTGACCAAAGTGACATTCTTCTACTAAAATATTTCATTCAGAACTGTTTTTAAAATTTTGTATAGACTTAACTCATTCCAAGAACCCAACTGATTTTTTCTCAACACTGATTATAATTATTAATGTAATAAGTTAATTTGATAGGAATTTACTATTTGGGAAAATTTCTACCAAAATGAAAGTTAAAAACACATAACTGGCAACATTGTGTAAAACAAATTGAAGTAATAAAAAGTTTGCCTGGGGAAATTTTTTTGTCTTTTGTTTCAGATTACTTTTAATTTTAACAAGTTACTTTAAGATTGTTTCATATTATAGAGATAATAAGTAAAACATCTTTTCCCACATTAAATTACACTGCTAAAATATCTAAAACATAAAACATGCTATGTAAATCTTATGTATCGAAATATTGTGTTTAGTCAGTTAAAATGCTGTACATGTGTTTGTAAAAAACAGTTTACCTGAGATGATGTGAGACATGGCTTGAATTACAAGGTCAGTGCAATGACCTGTGTTTTATGACTCTAAAAATTGTCTCTTGTTTTCTCTTCTCCAACAGGTGCCTAACAATGCGCCGTCGTTTTATGAGATATCACAGACCACGTTTTTAAAAAATGCAGATAGGATGTAAAGTGCTTAGGGCTATGAAATTATCAGGGTTTGTTAAAAAGGTTCCCGCCAAACTTAACGTCCTGTAACTGCAATGATTTTAACCCACAAAAATGCTTGTCGCTAAATAAAGTCAGTTGTGGTTGGAATTTGTCTTTGGATTCAGATACAAAGTTGTCCAAACTATAATATGTGAAATAATTAGAATTAAAATATTGCATTCAAGGCTTATAAAGTATAGGTTGGTCACTCAGTTACTGTACCTGTGCGGATATATTTTAAAGACATCATCATGTGCAAATTTAAAGAACTTTTTTCTCAAATACTAAGGTATTTATATTCAATTCTTTTTTATCAAATGAACTTTGGTATCACACTTAACAAAAAAAATTCAAATAAAATTTCAGTGAAAACTTAAATATTTAAGATATTGCCTGCTTTAATTACTACTTGTTCGCTATGATGTCATATGAAGATAATCAGAAAATTGTCCAAGTCACTAACATTAGCCATAGAAATCTTGATTACATCATGAGCAAAGTGTCCCAAATTGATTACTTATTTTTTGTTTTCATTGAAATTTGAGAACTGTATGAAAAAAATATTTTTGTGTGAACATATCTTTGTGAACTTGCCATTTAAATGAAAAGTGTTGTGGCTCAATTAACTAGCCTGATGCATTTTATTGTGACTTAAAATTTTATCAAGTTAGTGAAACCCTTTACTAAAATTAATTGAAAAAATTAGTTAATTACACTCTATTGGACCAAGGTCTGAGCCTGGTTAGGGTTTTTAATAGAAAAATACAAGACTGGCCTTGAGATTAGCTGGGGTTAGCCTGACCCGACCCGAGCCTGAAAGCTCTAACAAATGCCCACCTCTATTGCACAGAGATATTTTCTTATTCTAAAACAATTAAGGAATACTATACTTGCTATTAAAAAATTGTCAAATAACGCCATTTCATCTTCTTCATTGATGCTTACTAAAGAATTTTTAATAAAGCTGTTATAAATATTAATTAAAAGTAATGTTACTTATAGTGACTCACTACGGAATAATATGAATTTAACAGCTTGCATATTTAAGTACTATTTAGGTAAGTAGTTAAGTAGAAAATTAATGGTACGAGTAATCAAACATAGTCGTTGAAACAATAAAATCTGACAAATCATTGACGAAAATTCTTTTATTGTGTTATCTTAGGTAAGAAACTAGGAGCATTGCCAGTTTTGGTGGAATTTCCTAGAAATTTGTGAGTCTTTAAGTTGATGTTAGCTGACTATTGTAAAGTCTGATAATCTGTCTGGCAGCTCTGCTTTTCAGTTACTGAAGATTTCTCCAAGAGACAAATTCAGTGTTGTCAGTGTTGCCAGAAATGTCAGAAGAATTCCACCAAAAATGGAACAAAATGTTAAATGTTCTCTTCTGATAACTCTATAGACACTCAACTTTCTTGTTCCAATTTTAAGGAATTCCACCAAATCTGGCAACATTGCATCTGGTTATAAATCATCTCGTACGTTCCAAAGATTTCATCTGCAATGGTTTTTTTAAAACAACTTTAAAGAATGAAAATCATTTGTAAAGCGAAAATTTGTGCAAGAACGATTTGGCTTTAGAATAGTGACTCCATCAAGGCTCGCCAGCAGTGTTGCCAGATCTGGGGAAATTAGTTTAAGTCTGAACTAAAAAGGACTGCACATGGACCATACAAAATTTTGGGGAAATTATTATGACATTTCTGTCAATACTGCTCGCCAGCTCTCGTTTAAGAAGAATGATTGAACTTGAATAATTATTTTCGAATTATATCGATGCATCGTCACGTGTCTGCGTGTTAGTTAGTGAAGCCCAGTAAGATTTCTTAGATAGTTGGATATATCTTTTTTCAAAACAGATCCTCAACTTGTGCCAATCTAATGCAATTAGTTTTATTAAGGTATTTGAAACTAATTATGCAAACTCTCAAAATTGATTTTGTTTAGAAAAAGAATAAGTTACAAAATATTTGATTTGAATATTGAAGATATCAAAAATGTGATTTTTCTTTGCAATGTGCACTGAATTTCCAATTCAAAGTTTTTCTCGAAAAATTCATCATTCAAACAAACATACAACTAGTACATATTCGTGCACACAATATACACACTGATGTGCATAAGTGTATACATACACTGACAATATACATGAATTGCTATCTTGATTGTTTATTTAGAATTCTATGACATTATTTTTTTTCATGCATGTTAGCTTTAAAAATTAATCTTTTTTATTTGACTCTAAAATTTTTTAACATTTTACAAAGTGACTTAGGCAATAAAAGGCACCCGTCTTAATACATAATCGGAGACAAGTTAAGTCTCGGTAATTAATCCTTTTAGTCCAATAAGTGTTTTTTTACACCTACATGCAAAAAAAGAAAAATAAAAAATGCCAATGTACCCTGAATCTCAAACGCCGACTGAACAAAGTAAAGGCCATATCGACTTAAATTTTTTGAAATGAAAAAAGTGCTAGCTTATTTCTAGAGAATATATAATTTGCGTCAGTTAGGTTCATGGCACAATCTGAGGAAAAAAAAATTAATTTGCGAACGAAACCGGATAAGCTGTACCATTTTAGACAAAAATATTTCTACAAGTCGTCAGAGTTTCGGAGGCCTGTCCTTTTTAAGGCTCATGCTACGAGGTCCCGTAAAAAGATTTTCTTGTCATTTTTGAATAAAATAGGCTAGCTAGTTCCATGAAAGATTTTTTGTCACACCAAAAAAATTGGAAAAAAAAATTTTCGAAAAAAATAAAAAATTCTTTAAAGCGCATTCAAACATTTTCAAAAATGGTAGAAAAAATTCCGAGTGGAAAAAAAACACGTTGAAAAAAAAAAATTGTGATTCATAATCCAATGTAAACATATAAAAATTTCGTATTGGATTCCATTTTTTTCATTGAAAAGTGGAAAAAAAACAACGAATCGAAAGTCTACATCGATAAGACAAGAACCGGAACATTTAGAGTTTTTTGTCGAGGTTAAGTGTCGACCAACAAGGTGAATACCCACCTGAAAGTCATCCTTACATACATGTGACGTCATGAAGTGCATTTATGTAAATGATTAAACTTTGAATTTCCGTTTCATGTGTTGGTTTTATAAGCGATGTTTTCTATTATTATAGTTTTGTACTTAAAGTGCTGCCAGATATGTGACAAAAATTTCACCAAAATCAAAAGCATTGACGACAACTTTAATTCCATTTCGGTTTCACCAAATCTGGCACCACTGTTTACATTCATGACATTTGTCGTTGGAATTTGGATTGACTTCTGGTGGAATTACCTTGGTTAAAAGATACCTTGGTCTAAACTTACTGTTTTCCGATGGAGGTAGTGCACCAATTGGAAATCCTAACTTCCAATTTTCAAACAATTTTTCAGGGTTTTTGGCACCTTAAAAGGAGTAAACCATATTATAACCAATGGTTTAGTTCATTAAAACCATTAACTCCGTGTACAACTGCACATTTCGATGTGAGAGATCAATTTTTTTCTTTTACTGCGACGAGAAATCTTGCCGAAGCCAAATTAATCGAACACAACTTAACGGAACACGATCTTGCCAGCATTCTATTTCATCGAAGGCCAATTTCACCGAAGGCCAATTTCACCGAAATTACATATTTAATTTATAAAATAACCTAACCTAACCTAATTACAGATTTGTTAGGTTAGACTAGGTTATTTGATAGGTATTCTTTTAACCTCTGTTTCAGGAAGCTGCGACCCCTTACAGGGATAGGTCAAATTGACTATTTTGGTAAAAAAGTACCTACATTCGCTGAAAAGTTCTTTCGGAAAAATCACATCCCGATTCGGCGAAATCTGATTCAGCTGGCAAATATTGAATTAAAATTTGAAATGTCAAATGGTGGTATGCCAGCAATGATAATCCAATCTTTGAAAGAATGAAACTTATTAAGGACTACGTAATTGTTTCAATCGGTAAACTTATACTTCGAGTTTTTTTTTATAATCTTAGTTAAATACTAATAACTATCAATTGACAGAAGGTAATTTCCCTAGGTAGTTCAAGTTAATGGTTCCATATATCTATTTTAAATTTTTTTACATAATTATGAACGTTATGAATAAAAAGCTAGACAAGTTTATAACTAAAGAATTTTTTTTATTTTAGTGAAACAGTTTAGTCATATCATGCTATCCTAATTTTTTATAATATTTACTGCAGCTGACTAGAGACATAAAATTTAACTATTTTTTAAATGGCCATTTCTTTCTCTCTTTTTCTTTCTGTTGTTGTTTTTCTTTCTTTCTTTTTCTTTATGTCGTTGTTTTTCTATTTTTTTCTTTCTTTCTTTTTCTTTCTGTCGTTGTTTTTCTATTTCTTTCTTTCTTTCTTTTTCTTTCTGTCATTGTTTTTCTATTTTTTTCTTTCTTTCTTTGTCTTCCTGTCGTTGTTTTTCTACTTTTTTCTTTCTTTCTTTTTCTTTCTCTCATTGTTTTTCTACTTTTTTTCTTTCTTTCTTTTTATTTCTATCATTGTTTTTCTACTTTTTTCTTTCTTTCTTTTTCTTTCTCTCATTGTTTTTCTTTCTTTCTTTTTCTTTCTCTCGTTTTTTTTCTTTCTTTGCGTTTCTTTCATTCTTTTTTATTGTAAAGTTGAATCATCTTGGGTAAAATATTTCAGACTCAACAAGCACTTGAAATGATTTGTTGTTTCAAAAACAAACAAAAAAAGAGATTTTATTTCAAAGTAAAAAAAATATTTGAAAGACAGTAACTTCTTTCTCATCAAATTGCCAAAAAAAAAAAAAATAAATATAACTTGAAAGCTGCTACAATCTTAGGTATTTCATCAAGTAATGACGTAAGTATTTCTTAGATGGCTTTAAAGCAACATCGTTAAGATGTGCCGTTTTTGTCTCGAAATTTAGAGTTAAACCACTCGACTGGAAGCTCGAACGTGCAACTTATTATATAAAGGGTTACTAGTTTTTGGGGAAATATCAGATGCCAGTTTACTACTCTAATTTCCCAATACAAGTTGCTATGTAAGAATATTGTCAAAATGATATAGCTTTCTATAAAAAAATTCCTGGAAAACATTGATTTTTGACATAATTTTTAATTTTAAATCTATTTTTGTTACCAATTATCTTAAAACCTTAAAAATCATAATTTTGATGTCATTAAATACATACATTAGTTAGGTATCAAATTTTTCAATCGAAGTTGTTTTCGTTGTTTTTTTTGTTGTCGCAAGTCTGTTCCGTTTTATTTAGATTTAAAAAATGGGTTTCTAATTAATGTGCTCGACAACTTTTACATACTTTAAGGGATTCAATTTGAAATCTTTTGAAAACAAACTATGAGTACTAAATACAATTAAAACACAAAAGTCACTTTTGTTTGCAGGAAAACAAAAAATAAATTATCAAGTACGAGAAATATGATTTGTGCCATTATAAACACGTTATCTTAATTCTATACTACAGAGTGCTGAGTGTTTAACTATAAGCTTGTGCGTTTACAAAATTATTGTTTTTATTTTCAAATCCTTATTCGTACCTGTGTGACACATTAATTTCAAAAATTTGATTTTAAGATTAAATTTTGATATGAAATTCTTTTAAACAATATAATTTAAATTGTCAATTGAACAGCTAGAGTTTTCATTTTCCAACTAAAAATTCACTGAGACAAAATTCATTTGGAAAGTATCTTAGAAAAACTTAGATAAAATATTTTTTTTTCTATTTTTGAAAGTTGAGAAACAGGTCAAAAATAAAATTTTGTGTGAGAAATCTTTTTTAAACAACATCTCAATGAAGTTTTAGTTTAAAAACAAAAAAATTAATTAATAATAATTATAATTATGAATGAATAATAATAATCAATAATAATAATAATTAATAATTGCGAAAATAATTCAATGTAGAATATGTTAGTATATGCAAGTGGTTGAAGGTATATTGCGTCATATTTGCAGCTGGACCATTGACAAATCATCAAAATATATCTTTAAAATATAAAGGTACGTTTTGCAGCAAAGTGGACATTGGTCATATTTCATAGTGTCGCATTTTCCATATTGTCGCAATGTAAAGTTGTAGCAAAACACTTTAAAACACTAAAAACCTAACCTAACTTGTATTTTAGGTCCGGCCCCTAAACCTACTGCGGCCACTCTGATCCCCGTTTCGACAATATGGGAATTGCGACATTTTGCCTTTTCAGCACACTGTAGTCAAAAAAGTCAAAATATCTAATTGAGCATGCCGCAATCTAAAATACAATTGCATTTCTGGTGTAAGGGGTCTAAAATTACAAAAAAAAAACTTTTCTCTTCTTAAATGCGGTGAATTTACATGGTTATAATGCAAACATCAAAAATTACTAGAATGCTAGTCATACAGCCTTTTACAGACGCTCGTGTCTGTAATGTCTTAAGTAAAGTACAATGTTTAGTGGTGCCAGATTTGGTGGAATTCACAAAAAATAGGAGCAAACTTTAAAAGGGGGAATATATTTCTTTTCGTATTTTGGTGAAATTAAAAGGCATTTCTTATATCAAAGTATATAACTGAGTCTCAGGTCAATTTTCAGCTGTGTGACGTCACATCTTCTGCACATTTTTTGAAGCCTCTACTGTGAAAATATATAATTGAAAAAAACTGTACTTGAGTTAAAACTTGCCTAAGACATCAGAAAATTAGTCTAATATTACAAAAAATTCCCTTGTGTCAACAAAAACTTGCTTTTTTTAGGTCTAAAAATAGAAGATGTGATGTCATCACTTTGACCTTTCACTTTTTGAATTTTCAATTTGAGATTGACCATACCTTCTTTTCATATACTTTGACCTTATATATTATGTCAGTCTAGATTATTTTTAATGTCTGTGGTTAGTTCAAATAAAACATAGATATCGATGATTCATCGATGGTTTTCTTACCATTGCCTCCCTTGTCTTCACAGAGAAAACACAAAAAAAATAGAAAAAAAAGAAAAGAAATAGAATTGAATTCTTCTTGAAGTATTGTTGCCACGAACGATACCTATATCAATCTGAATGGGGAGACAACGAAACGAAAAAAAAATATAAATGGCGCTAGATGAAAAGGGTAAACTATTTTCAAAACATGTCTTAGGTTATCTTTAAATCAACATTAACATTTTTGTCCTCCTTCCTATTCAGTCAGGTTTGAAACTGAGTTTGTTTTTACACCTTTCATCATGCGCCATCTTCAAAACATTTTCGTTGTTGCCTCCCCGTTCAGATGAGTGTTCTCAAATTGTTGCATTGTAAAAGTGTCACAGTGTCGTACTGTCGAATAGCCAAAATATCGTAGTATCATTTTCATTTAACTTTATAACCAGTGTTGCCAGATTTGGGGAAATTACTGAAGTCGGAACTATAAACTACTAACTTTTGTTTCTGCAAGAGATTCTCTATGAAACAAACTAGATTTTGTTGAGATTCTGGGGAAATTTTGATAACATTTCTAGCAACACTGGCTATAACCCAA
This sequence comes from Apocyclops royi, assembly GCA_900607525.1. Classification (NCBI taxonomy): domain Eukaryota; kingdom Metazoa; phylum Arthropoda; class Copepoda; order Cyclopoida; family Cyclopidae; genus Apocyclops; species Apocyclops royi. The sequence goes on from LR035596.1 coordinate 32,773, forward strand.
TCTATATTAAGGGGCCTTAGCCCTGTTGGGGGTACTAGGGCCACTGTGGATACGAAATTGGGACAAAATAAAATTGCAACAATATGACACTGTGATAAAATCTCTCTTTGACAATATGAGATCACCAACAACAAATTGCTGTTATTAGAAAAAAATTTATATCATGTCTTTTTAGGGTCAGTTTTTGGAATAAGCTGTAATGTAAAAATGATAATAATAAAATAGATTCCTTGATTATTAATGTTTAAACGGGAGATGAAAGTATAAAAAACATAAATATCTATTTTTTCTGATTTTATCAGAAATTATGCTATTAAGCTCATTACCTTAATAACAATAGTACGTAATTATTAAAAAAATGACAATTTAAAATTTCAATAAATAAATCAATAATCAATAAAAATAAACATGATCTGTTTCATTTTCAAATAGGCTGAAGCCTTTTGTTGTTTACAAGTCTTCAATAAGTTGGCTCGTTAGACAGGTGACAAATTTTTTGAAATAGTTATGCATTAGTGAATAAAATAGGGTATTTTTCATTTTGATATCAATATTTTATTCCTGTGAACATTTTGAATTTTGAGATATAGAAAAAAAATATTGGTTTTTTTTTTGTTTCATGTGAGACGCAATTCATTTTATTAAAAAAAATGACCAAAAAATTTTTTTTTAAGTTTCACACTTGGAGTTAGAATAAAAAATTAGAGCACAAAAAGTCCAACAACAGGAATGAATGATAAAAAGACGTAAAAGTGAATGAAACGACATAGCTTACCATCATTCTTTTTCGTAAATTTTGAAGCGGTGTTGAGAAAACTTTCGAGAAATGTTTCATGAACCTCTTTGAGTGCCAGATATTGAATGCTGTTCACTGACCAATCCATATAATGGCGAATTCTCTGTAAAGATAAAAAAATAAATGTTATTATGCAAGATGACGTCACTGTGGGGTATATTGCTGAGCACATGCTTGGAATATCTTTGACAGTTGTACCTAAATTCCATACTCATTTTGAACCACTCAGGCTGCTTCCTGTGGACTCATTTAATGTCTAGTTACCTTGGCTCAGTTTTCTTACCTTGCTTTAGAAGTATTATCTACGATTTATAGAGTATAGGTTGGCCACTTTGCTACTTTACCTGAGAGCATACGTTTTTGATTACGTCATAGCGCTGAAATTTCAAGAGCTTTTTTCTTGAATACCAGAGTATTTAGGTTAATTTTTTACATTTAGTGGAAGTTGGTATCCTTGTCTATAAAATTGAAACTTCAGACAAATCTTGCATGTTAAAGATGTGGCCTGTTTTAATGCTTCCTGCATTGTGTGATTTCATATGACGATGATGAGAAAATTGGCTGAGTGACCAACCTATACTCTATAAATTTTGATTATATAAGAGGTTTTATCTAGATGAATGGATGTCAGATTTGGTGGAATTCCTAAAGTAGAACTAGAAATTCCTAGTGTTATTAACAGTGTTGCTAGATGTGGTGGAATATCTTGAAACCTTTTCTGTTTACCAGAAAATTTTTTATAGTTTGGTGGAATTTTCATTACTTTTCAGGCAGCAGTAATTGAGGTGAAATTTCCCCACATTACAGTGCTGCCAAAATAAAGCATGCAGATCCTCCAAATTCTAACAACATTCGTTTATTCATCTTATGAGAATATTATTATGATAATTATTAGAAATATTTATTGATTACATTTTTATTTGAATTTCATCAAATCTGGCACCACTAAGTCATGTTTCCACAGAATAAAGAAAACTGCGATTCATACAATCCAAAAACGCATGTGACAACAAATTTTTACGAGTTTTCTTGCCAGAAATTGACATTTAAATTTGCTTGGCTGTCATTTCATTTGAACTAAATTAGTTCATTTCATTTTTAAACGTTAGAAAAGTGCTAGCTTATCAAGTTTCACGCATTGTTGCCTGATTTTCATCAACCAAGTCACTTTGTTTCTCGGGGTTGTCAAATGAGAAATATTTTGTGCCAGATGGCAATTTCAAGCTATCTTTTAATAATAGGTAAAAAAACAGATTGTCGTGGAAAAAAGTAAAAAAATTATTTTTTCAAGATTTATTCATTTGAGAGACAAACTAGTATTTGACAACAGTGTTGCCAGAAATGGTGATTAAATTCCACCAAAATCGTGAAAAGATATTGTATTTTTTGTTGATGCTTTTAGGAAGTCTTCTCGTTCTGAATCAAATCGAAGTTAATTTCATCTAAAAACCACTCTAACTTATTCTACTGATAAGATAAATAGTACATTTTCTACAAGTAACTAGCTTTTCATTATTATTGGTCTTATCTTAATGCAGAGCTGTCTAACTTGTCATTTTTTAAGACAAGTAATCTCTCAAACGAAAAAAATTCGTAGCATTAGCGAGACTTAAAAAAATGTTTTTCGTGAAAAAAACTATTTCTTAAATTCAAGTTTTTTAAAATCTGTTTTAATAATTTGAAAAAAAATATTTAACTTAAATCAAATTTCATCTTAACAGTGCTCGTTGTTTTGAAATTTTTTATAAATTAAGTCAGTAAGCAACTTTTAAAGTCCTCCTTAGACACAAAACTATATTCTACCTACTTAAGGTAATTTCCCCAAATCTGGTAGCACTGGTGACAGTGGTGCCAAGTTTGGTCAAATTTCCTAAAACAATTAAAAACTAAAATTAATCGCTTGTGAAGTTTTTAAAAAGGTAATTGTGTAGAAAGCATCTGAATTTTGGTGGAAAACTGGTACCATTTCTAGCAGCACCAGTCCGTGCGTGTGTGACATTTTATGTTTAAGTGAGATATTCGTTAATCATGTATTTGACACAATAATCTTCTGCAGTGTTGTCAAATGTGGTATGAATATTCCACGAATTTAGAATACTTTTTCAATTATTATCAATTAATTGATTAGAAATATTTGTGGTAAAATTTGAAATAAATTCATGATCATATGCAGCATAGGACGCAATAGAACTTTTCATCATTGGTTAAATAAAAAATTTTTTGTTGTATAAAAAACTACAGATTACCAAGTTTTATGCAGAGCACGCATCACGCATCACACATCACACATCACATATCACGCGTCACGCATCGTTTTGCGCTTTCCGCAACAGATAACGCAAACTTGAAAAGTTGTCACGGACTCGAAACGGCTGCGTCAAATGTATGTGACAACAGATGAGATAGAAAAATTCCCAAAAACGTGGTCCCGTCCGTTTCATGTAGTGGTTTCGAGTCCATGACAACGATACTTAAACAGTTTTTTGCAGTGTAATACGTATGTGACAATGACACTCGTGAAACGAACCTCATTGAGTTTCTCAAAGTCCTCGGAGGAGATGACGCAATCGGCATTGAGGTCCAGAACGTGAAAGAAGAAGTGCCGGAACTTGTCCTTCTGAAACTCGGTGATCAGGTCTGCTCCGGGCTGGACTGTGTTCACCTCAGTGACGTCATCGCTGAAGCCGCGGTGAACCCAGGCAGCTAGAAAAAAAAAGTGACAGAAAAATTTTATGTGTTGCCAGATATGTCACTAATATTCCACCTGGCAACATTGTAAAGAACTGATTCTATGATTAACACAGTTCGGAAATTTGAGGCAAAAAAAATTACTCTGTTAATAAAAACACTCTAACTTTTTAACTAAACGTGTTTTGAATGAATGATATCCGCTCTTCTTTCCATGGGTTTGTCATGTTTTATCTTATTACAACACAAATTTGTTTTGATTTTTAAAGATATTTCTAGTTAGGTAGATAATCTTCTTTTCTAGATAAATTTATTTACTCCTTGATATAAAAAATTTAATAAAAGTTTTGAAAAAAACTTCAATATTTTATCATTCAAATTTTTGCTGTTCTTTAAAAAAGTTTTTTATTACTAAAATTTCAACCTTTAAGATTAGGATATGCAATGTTCAATCTGATATTATACTAGCAGCGTTGCCAAAATATTATTATAAGTTTCCCCCAAATTAAATAAAGTATATCAAAGATGGTAAGTTCTGAGAAAATTATCTAATGGAATCCCACCAGATCTGGCAACACTGCAAGCTGTCTCTGATACATTAGGTTTAAAAGAAAGTAAATTTAAAACATTGGCATTTATAAAAAAAATTCATCAATTTTTAACCAAAAAAACTGTATCAAAATTTTGAAATTTCTCTTTGAAGTATACTTTCAAGAGAATTTTTTTATGAAGAACTATTTTCAAAAAAAAAAAAAAGAGAGAGAGAACGATTCCGGTTCATACATTCTCAGGTTTTCGAAAAATTGATAAAAATTTTACTTTAATTTTTTTTTTTCTGCTTGAGAGACACTTTTTAATTGTGAATATTTTAATATTTCGTTGACATCTAATTAATCGTTATAATTAAATTGACTTTGAAAAATCTTTTTTATCTTCATTATGAATTTTTCCCTATCAGTACTTAAAACATCTTTGACAAAAAATAAAATACCAAAACTTAGTTTGGATGGATTCAATAAAATGTTTTGAGTCTTGCTAGATCTGTTGAAATTCCCTCATTTGGACCCACAACCCTTTGGTTTTTAAAGTTTCTGGTGGAATTTTCATTGCAGTTCTTGCAGTTTTTCCACCAAATCTAAAATAAATGTTTCATTTCATTTATTTGATCAATATTTTACAATATCAATTACAAAGGGTACACAATAGTTGACATGATTTTTCTTTCTTTTTTTCTTCCCTCCTTCGGATGAAAAACTTTGTGGGGGCTCAAACCCAGGACTCCTGCATGGGAAGCCGATGACTTATCCATTTGACCATCTAGCCCCCCAAGTATTAAATGTTAATATTACATTTGGGCTCATAGAGTCCGGCGGTGTAAAGCACTTAAAGCTCAATGGGGCTCACAGTATTCTAAATTTTATATTGATCTAAGTTATAAAAGCATTATTAAATGTTTGAAGCATCAATACTCCAATATTACGTATTTCATTAAAGTACTTAAAAATTACTGACCTCAAAAGAATTTATTGGTGAAAGTTTAAGCCCTTTAGAGCACTCCAACCTAGGTTAAATATATATAGAGATATATATGTCAATTTACCTTTATAATAGTTGAATAATGAAAAAATAATATTAGGTGAAAAATGAAAATGGGAGATTTGTAGTCAATGTTATGAACTAAGCTGTCTCACTACCATGAAAAGTAAATATTTTCTTTATCAACAAACTTATCTAGCTTTTACTCGTACAGTATTGTGTTTTTTCATGTAAATTTTTTTTATAAAAATCTCTTTAAACTTTAGCCGGGGGGTTCGCTAGCCAATATAGGTATCTTTTGATATTGCATGAAGATTTTTTTTTCTTTTGTAACGAACTAGTCTACCGAGGTAAAATATTCAATGATCACAAAGCCGGCAATCCAGGTTCGGAGTATTCTAACAAATTCATTCTTTTTTTCAGAAAATTGAAGAGAATTTTTGAAATTCTCATGAGAAAGTTTTTAAAGTTACGTACATAACTAAATATATCTATTACCAAAATTGTCACTGAAGTGTTACATTTTCAGTGTTGCCAAATTTGGTGAAATTCCTGAAAATTGGAACTTCTGTGTCTCGGGGCATTAAAGACAGAACAAACAATTTTTTGTTCAGATTTGGAGGAATTTAATCACATTTCTGGCAACACTGTACCTTTTTCACTTTCAGATAAAACTTTTTTTGGAATGAAGTTCACGAATAAAGATTCTTTTCAAAAAAAAAAAAAAGAAAAAAAGAAAAAAAACTTATTATAGATTGAAAATTTGAAAAAAATAAGCGAAGTGAATTTTTCTTGTAGATAAAGTTTTTGTTCAAAACTGAAAATTGGACTGAATTTTCGAGGCATTGCAACAAACAACTCAAGTGTTGTTGCCAATAACGATGATAGATGATGAAAAAAATCTTGAACTAAATGTTGATAAGTTGTCGAATGCCCAAATTGTCGCAGTGTAGGAAGTCATCTAACCTAATGTTAGGTGATGTTAGATAAAATTTTGAAGCTTCAAAATTTTCAGTTTGGCATCAACATGAAGCATTCCGTCAGTGTTGCCAGAAAAGTAATAAGAATTTCACCAAAAATGGAAACAAATTTTAGATGTTCTTTTCTGATTCTTCCGTAGACACAAAACTTTCTTGTTTCAATTTTAAGGAATTCCACCAGATCTGGCAACACAGCATCCCGTTTGCAGCAATATGAAAATTGCGACAGTTTGCAATATGACCATTTGCTGATATCGACATGTCTGAAAGTATTTTATTTTGATTAGAGGAAGGAGCTTTAAGTTCATGTCACTTTAAATAAATAAACAATGAAAAACTTGCCTTGAAGGAAGAGCAAAGTCAAAATTGGAATTTAATTACATCCTGACTATACTAAACTTGTGATAATCAAAATATCTCAAAGTACGTTTACCAAGAAATCAAAAGAATTTTCTATCATATTGACTTTAAAAAGTTAGAATTAAAAAAATATAGATGCTACAGGGGGTAGATTGCACTGTGGTTAGTGTAGCAGTCTACAGATAGCAGGGACCCTGTTTGAGCCTCACCTTGGGTCAAAAGTGTTTTACAATAAGTAAAAATGAATTTAAATTCAGTTTGAAAAAAAATATTTATCAGATAGGCTGGCCGGTATAAGAGGAAAAAAATAGTCTATATCGTTTTAAATGTTATATTATACAGTTAAGACAAATTAACAATCAATTCTATTGAGGAAATAGTAACTTCCAAAAAATAATGGAACCTCAAACTGTCCAACTTTTCTTGTTTTTGTCACTGTAGACTGACAAAAACCATTTCAGCAGCAATCATTCCTCATCAATCCACCTTTATTTGGTGGAATTCAAGGCTGATAATGCTGCTTTTTCATCTTACGCAATCAGTGATTATTAAAGCCTAGATAACTTAACCATGGGTTGAGCATACAAAACTATGAGTAAAATACAGTTGCACAAATACACATTCTTCTTAATATTTTAAAAACAGCCCTGTATTTTTTGATGATAGACCTGATGGTTATGTGAGCAATGCTTTAATAATCATCACTTACGCAACACGAAAGAGCAGCATTATTTGCCTCATATTCCACCAATTGATAGGGGATTGATAAAGAATGATTGCTGTCAAAAAGGTTTCACTAGGTAGGGATATACATAAATTACTTTACATGCATTTTATCACAGCAAATAAATTGAAATCACTTTCACACAGTCAAAGCCATGTTAACTCAATTTTCTATAGAACTAATCTTATATATACATATATACCAATGCAAACAACTAATAGACTTGGCATCTATTAGGTAAGAGAAAGCTGGTATCATTAATCGGTAATTCAATTAGTATAGACATCTGCATTCACCTTGGACCAATGCTATCTTGATTAATTTTTTACCTTGCTCCCGCCAGACATACCTGATTAATTAATTAATTCCTAATCTGAAAGTATTTTTTTATCTTTTCTGTTGTGTATACACAGTGCTGCTAGAGGTCTCATGGAAATTTCACCAGATCTGGCATTACTATTATAAATTCATAAATAAATAAATGAATTAAACAGTTTTAAAATAATATAAGAGTTATAAAAAGGCTTATTTCACCACAAGCCACAAAAAATATTTATTATTGGCGCTTATTTTTCTGATCGTCACATTTCCCTTTTTGTCACATTGCAAATTTGTCACAATTTTAAATTTTGATTGCAGAATTCTGTTTTTAACTTTAAAACACTAAATAGCTGAACTCAATCCAACCTATACATATATTATGATTGTCCTGCCTAGAGCAATCAGACAAGACAAATCTGACAATATGAAATTGTAACAATGTTATTTTGCGACAATTTGGGATTGCAAAAATTCTACTTTGCGACTAATTGCTAATGTGACTACACAGAACCTGGGTGGGTATTCACAAAAATTCTTATGAAAATCTTACGACATTTCTTAAAAATTTCTTCTCATCTATGTTGTCTTATGCTAAATGAAAATGGCTGTTAGATATCGAAGATTACCTAGTAAGATTTAGAAATATTCATAAGATTTTCGTAAGAACTTTTGTGAATATGGTCCCTGATGTTTTATTATTTTTTTAGGCTCTGAGCAGTTCTGCTAGATGTGTCATGAATATTCCACCAAATTTTGAACAAATCTGGCAACACTGGCTCTAAGCTAGTGACGAACTTATGCAACCAGGTACCTAGTGGTAGATTTTCTATGAAAATATTTACGTCTCGTATGACATGAATAGTTTTGAAGCATGATCATCCAAAGTTTAGTAAATTCTATCCCTAATAATATTATGAATTCAACTCTGTTTTATTCAGAGCTGAAATTCTCCTAGAATATGGGGATTAAAAATTTATTTATATTTTTTATTCAGTTTTGAATTATGTAAGTAGATAGAATTTTATTTCACTCGGAGGGTCATTTTTCAACTTGTCATAGATCTCATATTGTCACAATGTAAGTTCGACGCGAATTGAAAATTCTATAATTAAATTTTTTTATTTTACTAGTTCAAATCTAGCTAAACTGACCTGTCTAATGGGTTCAGCCCTTAGCTAGTGTTGCCAGATGAGGCATGAAAATTCCACCAAAATCTGACCTAATTTTTTTTTGTTCTATCCTTAATGCCCTTGAGCCGCAAAGTTTCTATTTCCAATTTTCAGGAATTTCACCAAATCTGGCAACACTGCCCCTAGCTTTGGCTGAGGAACCTGACCCAGCCCCTTGCCTTGCTGGTACTAATGTTATACAAAATTATGATCATATGATATGACTAAGCTGTCCCACTTCTATAAAAAGCATAATTTTCATTATTATTAAAGTGGTCCTATTTTTCAAGGTAGATTTTCGAACAAAACAACTTTTTATAACATTGACTACAATAGTCAAAGTTATAAAAGGCATTTTATGTGAAATTTCAGATTACGACTGGAAAGCTAGACCTGTTTATTATGAATGAAAATTATGCTTTTTTATTGAAGTGAGACAGCGTACATAGTTGTATCATACGATTGCAATTTTTATAATATTGATTACAGGAGGTACCAGAATTCCCATTCAGACAATATGAAAAAACTCCCAACACTGTGACTAAATCGAAAAACTTGATAACTGTAAATACAGTCACCTTGCTCAAGTCAAGTTTGATTCCTTCAATGTAAAAATAATATTATACTTGACAAAATGCAATATAACCTTTTCAAAACTTTTTATTGCAATTTCACGACAAGAAATAAGCCATCTAACATCAAAGGAATAATTTTGGAAAACTTGTTTTTTATGAAAATTTAACTTCAATTTTTTACGCAAATAAATGAAGTCCTATAGTCAATACTATAAAAGTTATTTAACACCAAAATCTATCTTACGAATAAAAAGCTAGACCAGTTTATAAGTGAGGAAAAAATTCTTTTTTTAGATGTATCATACGATTGTAATTTTTTACAGCACTCGTACCTGGGTTATCATTTTTATGAAAATGATAAACTATTACAAAAAAAACCATTTGAAAAAAAATGAATTTTTTTTGTTTATAAAAATGATCATGGGTCAAAATAGTTAAAATAATACAAATTGTTGAAAATAAGCTGACCCCCTTTTTAGACAGAAAAATGATGTAAATTTTTTTTTAATTTCTTCATCGAAAGTACTTAGTCATTTTTCCAACATCGAATTTAAGTATGACATTTCAACCGAGATTGCAAGAGTTGACATTTAAATCCGCTTGGAATCCATTAAAAAGTTTTCTTCAATTTACTTTTTGAGAAAATTTAATAGGTCCAACTCTCATTGGACCCCG
>LR035596.1:42696-70497 GCA_900607525.1 Apocyclops royi
AGTTGAAGGTCTTACTTCTTTCGATTAGCAGAAAACGTCCGAATGCAATGAATGACGATGTGGAAGTATTTATTAAAACAAAAATATCAAAAAGGTCAGTTTATCTGCCACATCATTGTTTACATACAAAAGAAGAGAGGAAAGATAGATTGTTAGTAAAAAGGGAAAATATTTGTTAGTCCGGCCTGTTGAGAACAGTGAATTAGAGTCGTGCCGGGGTCGACTATTAGGGGAAGGTCAAGGCGCGAGTAACAATCTCATAAACCAATAATAAATTGAATTCAATCAAATTTTATTTTGCTATCAATATATTGAACTGTGAATTCCGATGATAACTCAACTTCTAAGAGCATCAATTAAATTTAACTAGTGATGAATTTAAGTACCAGTAAAAATTCTTTGACTAAAGATTTCAATTGAATAATGGTTTGTTTGTTTGTTTGTGTCTGTCTCTCTTTCTTTTCTATGTTTGTTTATTTGTTTCTATTTGTTTCTTATCTTTTTAAAAAATGCTATTTTCGTGTATTTTCTTTTTTATATCTGTCTGTCTATCTTTATTTCCATCTTTCTTTCCATCTTTCTTAGAAAATTAATTTTTATGCGAATTTCTTCTATTTTTTGTTTCTTTATCTTTTCTTTTTTTTATCTGTCGAAAATTATTCCCTATCGAGCAAAAAAAAAACTTTTTTTTATTTATCGAGTTATCATACCAATTTTCTTTCAAGACCGTATGAAGAATCGATTCAAAACAACTTTCCTGTAAATTACAAGTCTTAGCGAAATAATTAGAAAAAATTGTTATTCATCACTACAAATATGAATTTTGGCCGTATCTGGTTGAATTCTACCAAAAACAGATCAATAATCATAAACTAGAATATAACCGGAAAAATTTGTTCAGATTCTGGTGGAATTTTGGGAACATTTCTGGCATCACTGATAACATGTGTTACAATGGTTTGCTTTCTGGTTCCTTAAACATTATTTTATCAGATTGGCCCATCTTGTTTTTAGTTTGGAAAACTTCATTAACACTCTTTGTGCCTATTCGAAAAAAAAAGTTTGCACAGGAAATTACGAAACTGTGGGACCTATTCAATGATACCAAAAAGGTATTCTTACATGTGTTTTCATATCTTGTAATTTTTTTCCAAATAAAACATTTATAAAAAAAAGCATGGTGACTTAAATGAGATAGGCTTACGTACTATTTGCCTTTGACTATTCTGACTGTGGGGGTAGCTTAATGATAATAATAGTAAAAAACACCTGGCAAAACTGGTAAGGATTCAGGGTCGAGCCCTAAGTTCCAGTGTTGCCAGAAATGTCATCAAAATTTCCCCCAAATTTAAACAAATCAATGTTAGTTCAATAAAAAGTCCATTGGAGAAACAAAAGTAATGGCTTTGGTAATTTCCTCAAATCTGGCAACACTGGCCCGAACCCGGTGGTGCTAGACTTGGTGAAATATTCAGGATAATTTAATCATGTACGATTATTATTTCAGTTTAAGAAATTAAGTTTGAAAGAAATTTAGTTTGACTTATTTATTATAATTTTTTTCAGAGAAATTGGTTAGGTATAATGTAAGAAAAATTTGAATATTTCGATGGGGGCGTTTAAAAGTACTGCCCTGGTACAGTAGCCCCCCTTGTATGGTAGTTGGTATGGTATTATTATGCCCCAAGCAATTTTCCCTATATACTAGTCGTCTGTCCGTACCAGGGCGGCACTTTTAAACACCCCCTGTCTATATCGATATTCAGTAAAATATTTTGACAACTAGAGCTTAGAAAATAAGTTAGTCTAATTAAATATTGACTAAAATAACCAATAATTATCACAAACGTACTATAACTTAATTGTCTCACAACCAAAGTATTTGCCAACTATCACGTGTAAGTCAAAAGAGAGCTCAATCCATCAAAGCTAATCCCATTTATCAAATTATCTAGGGTTGAAACACACGCAAAATAGTTTTCTTCCGTCTTTTTTTATATATCTCCATCAGCTAGCAAGTCGAATCTAATTACATGTTTGTGAGCAATGCTGCCAGAAATACTAGGAATATTCCACCAGATTTCTGTGCTATCTACAAAAAGATACTTGAGTTTCAAATTTCAATTTTAATCAGATCTGGCAACACTGCTTCTGGGACCCGATTCGCGAAAATTTTGTTTTTTATATGCTTCCAAATACATTAAAAAGATTTGTAAATTTTTTCTAAAAGATGTTATCAAGTTACGGTATGTGTATGTATCTGATGTACATAATTATAAAATTATTCCTTATTACTCTAAGTAAGCTAGGCTGTTTTTCTTCGCTGCTCAATTTCCAAATCGAAAGATCAGGGACCGTATTAACAAAAATTCTTATAAAATCTTACAAAAAATCCTAGATCTTGCAAGCTAATCTTAGATATCTATTTTCATTTAGCTTGATAAAACATAGATAATATAAACTTTTTAAGAAATGTCATAAGATTTTCATGAGAAATTTTGTGAATACCCACCCTGAGGTTTCTTATTTCAAATAAAATGTCTCAATTACTAAATAGCGCAATATTTTAAATAATTGGTGTTCAAGGGCTTGCCCTAAAATTTAACTTTAGGTTAGGTTACCTATTATCTTTGAAAATTAATTTTTCAACATTATAGAACCGAATCAATTTTGGACTGTGACAAAAATGAATTCTATTTGAGCGATCTCGTACTGCCACAATGTAAATTTGTCACAATTCTCATATTATCGTCGTGTAAATTTGTCACAATTCTCATTTTGTCGCAATAGAGTCCGAGTGTACCTGGCAGGGCTAAGGCTCGGCCCGAGGTTATAAAATCGAAGCTACAGCATCTTTAATTTTCCACAATTTTAAAATGCAGCAATATACAAATTCGACATTTAGAAATCTGACCATTAAAGGGACCTAAATCAGCAATGTTGCCAGAAATGTCAGCAAATTTCCCCAAAAAATTAAAAAACAAAAAATGTTGCGGTGTTTTCTGTCCTGAATCCTGTACATATGGCTACAAAATGGGATTTCACCAGATCTGGCAACACTGTCTAAATGAGAAAAAAAAGAGAAGATTTTTGTCAAATTCTAGAAATCTGTGGATGCAAAACAGAAATGAAGGAAACATTTTACGTTTGCTGATACCCTCAAAATTTGAACAATTTAAAAAAAAAATGAATCCTCACAATTAAAATTTTAAATTACTTTGGGGAAAAGAAAAATAAATATATTGTCACTATCGTTAATAATTACTAATTATTATTATCATTGGTTTGATAACTCTCATTCTGAGGATTTCAATTAAAAAACCACCACTTTTCACTTTTAAACTAAAACTCTACTGTGATCTAGGTACTGGGTGTCTTACACAATGCATGTATTTGTTTAATTCAACCCTCGGTCACACTGTCACTCTGGGTCGGGCGCACAAAACCTCAAGTCTATCCAGTTGCACAAAAATCACTTCTTTGCATTTGCACAACAAGCAATATAGGTTTCGTGCACTTGACCCAATGAGGATGGAAAAAAATAACAATGTATTTTATAAAGAATATCATAATACACGATACCTGATACATTATTATAATGTAACGAAGTTTTAACTTAAAAGAAAAAAAATTACTGGAATTTAAGTATTTAAACAAATTGTTTCAGAAAAACTTGAAATCTTATATTTTCGTCTATATTAATAAATCAAAGAATTGAATTTGTATTCTAATTAGTGCTTTAATTTAAGAGTGATCTACCTACGTAACTAACACATAATTATAATTATAGAAAGATAACATTAAATGAATTGTTTTGCAAATTTAAGTTCAATTATGAACTCAGACATTTCGAAAAATGACTGAATTCTCAACCAATCGAAATTTCCCCATTTTTCATCCTAGTTAGCCAACCTACTTTGATATTCACAGAAAAACTTTGTTTTATTTTACTTTTGACGGCATGCTAATCTTTGGGAAGTGAGTCAGCTTTAAAATAGAAGGAAATAAATGATTATAAAAAAGAACTCTCCAAATATTTACATTCATTTATTTACATTGAAAGAATATGATAAGAGAATGAAACCCCCCAATTCGATAATTTACTCTTTTGAGGGAAAGGGGGGGGGGACTGTTCAAGGGCTTAACAAGGATATACACAGGAAAGGGATAACACTATGCGAAGGATGTCAAACCAGTTTAACTTCGGCCTTTTGTAAAATAAATAAAATTAAATGTTTAACTCAGGTCTTTAAACATTTGCACTTGCTGCCTGCTTCTTAGAACTTAACTCGAATGCTATTCCCTGTTGTGTTCTAATGGGTCTTTTGGAAACTTGTTAGTTAGTTTCTAATTAGTTGAGGTCTTTTAAGCAACTAAAATCTGGTAAAAAAATTGGTTTCTTTTAAAGATTTTGTACCTCGCAGACAAATATTTGAAAAGTAGAGCTCAAAATCAAAAAAATTTTTAGAATGTACTGTATGTATATTTTCTTATAATATCTCAACAAGTATTGAAGTAGTTTGAGGTTGGGTAAAGTAGAGTTGAGGTAGGGTGGTGTATTTAGATTGGCATGGGATTGTGTTAGGTTTGGATTGGGGTCCATCTGCCCCTAACCTTGCACCACATTCAAACCGTATAGTCTTCCCACATCCTAGACCTTGGAAAATTTATATAGAAACAATAGATATGATGTTTGCCAGTACATACATTAACCTCAAAAATTGGATTCAAAAGTTTTCCAATCATGGCAATTGCCAAACAAACAAAGTTTCCACAAGCCTTGACTTCTGGTTCAAAATTTTGTTTCAATATTGAAAAAGAAGCAATATTTTGTTTATTAAACATTTTGTTTGCTTTACTGTTTCAGTCTAGCTTACTTAATTACTCGATACGCGTATGCATGAAAAAGTTTATAATAATTCTAGCGCAATCTTCAAATTTGATCATGATTCTTAAACTGCTATTAGGTTATTTGTAATTAATTAATAAAATTAAGTAAAAATTTTTTAATATTAATTTTTCTTTTTGAAACATGCACCCATGTGTACACAAATAATTTATGATAAAAAATGACTTGCTTGTTTGTTTTCAGATAAAAAATCAAACAGTGAATGCACTTTATAGACCATTTTTCAACGCATAGTTGCCAACTATTAGATGGACCAAATTAGTCGTTCTGAACGGGGGGAGAAGTGCTGCCAAAAAATATCTGCAAAATTTTATCAAATCTTTAAAGAAGTTTTACCGAAATTCGAAAGAAATTTCACCAAAATTTGAAAAGAAATTTCAGCAAAAGTTTTTTGTGTGTTATATG
This sequence comes from Apocyclops royi, assembly GCA_900607525.1. NCBI lineage: Eukaryota > Metazoa > Arthropoda > Copepoda > Cyclopoida > Cyclopidae > Apocyclops > Apocyclops royi. The sequence continues at coordinate 48,011 of LR035596.1, forward strand.
TATTCTGAGAAAAGTTTGTCCACAAGTTTCTTTTTATCATTCCACAAGATAGGGCAATCTGGCAACATACAGTCTCTGCTAGTTGGTAGAAGTAGAACTACATTTGTCTAGTAGCCCTATAACTAGGTAATTTGGATCAGGGATATTCTAACTATCTCTGACCTTTGGTGGAATTCCTATTATAATTTAAGAAGAGACTTCTTTTACCCAATGTGTGTGTTCTGATTTTGGTGGAATTTCAATGTTATTTCTGGCACAACTGCTTTTTCCTTCATTAAATAATATATTATTATTTTTATATTTACTTAATTTATTTTGATCTACTATAAATTGCTTTTAAGTATATACTTCTTAACGCAGACAGCTGTCATGTGTCACTAAGCTATCACGTATAATTTTTTTTTCTTAGACTTTGAGATAGGTATTGAGTGCTCAGTGGCAAGCCCATGATCTTTTGCCATAGCTATATATTTGATAACAAAATGCTAGAATTTTCAATACTCAATTCATACTAAACATTTACAATGGGTAGTGGAATGTATCACGTGAATTTTGGTGAAATGTACATACATATATGTCTGGCAGGACTGACTACAAGGTCAAAGTAAATTCATAATGAAAATTAAATTTTCACTTGAGACAGTTCTACAAAGAAAATGTTTGACACCAAAGATGAATTTTTTTTCAATTGAATAGGCCCCATTGCGACAAAACTATTAAGCCTTTATTATGCAGTAATAATCATGGAAGACATTTTGAATATTTTAATTACTTTGGAAGTATATACAAGTAGGTATAATGCCCGGATAGTCATCAACTGACGGTGAAAATTTTCAGTATTGCAAGATCTGGTGGAATTTGCTAATTTAGAACCGTGACCTTTTGTATTTACGGGGGCGAATACTAGTTACCTGTTTTTGGTGAAATTTTCATTACATTTCTGGCAAAACTGGTTGGCCAATGTTGCCAGATCTGGTGCAATAGAAAATTGGAACGAGAAACATTAATTTATAACGAGTATATTTAGAAAATAGAATCTATTTTCAGATTTTGGTGGAATTTTCATTCAGTTTGTGGAAACACTTAAAAGGTCTGTTTCATACCTTGTAAGCGCACAAAAGTTTCTCGTTTTAATTTCGAGAATTCCACCAGATCTCTTTTGAAACAAGAACTTGTTGTTTTTAAAATTTCGAACTAAAGTTGAACTACTCTTAAGTTTTATTTTGTAAACAAACCAATTTATTTTTCTTCATTTTTTTATTTTAAGATCCTCATTAAAAATGATTTCGACTAAAAATTTTCAAAGTCTTGAACTTTTTTCTTGAACTCGTCTAATCTGTCGTGAAATTCGAGCAAAAATCATTTTTAGAGATGAAAGGAGATCATTAACTAATGCATCTTTAAAAGAGACCACAAATATTTATCTTTCTATAATATGGTGAAAAAAAATTACACTTTTTGAAACTAGTCAACTTATTTATCTATCTGTAAGTAATTAGCTTGAATAGTGATCTAACTCATAAAAGATAAAGTACTGGCAGAAGTCCCTAAGTATTGTTTCGGATGAGTTTAATCTGCAGTCTTATCAAGAGACTAAAATTGAGGATGGGTCACCTCAGAATTAAAAAAAGACAGCCTTTTAAACACTAGTATAACATAGTTCCCCCAAAAATAATAAGAAGTTCCCAAAAAATCAAACTAAATATAGTTCAAAATAGGGAATTCAAGTTACCAAAACTAGAAAAAAATTATCAAAAAAAATTATTTTCTCTTAACTAGAGTTACTATCGATGTTGGAGTTACCGAAAAACAAATAATAATAAAGTACAAAAATACTGGTTATAAGTTACCCAAACACATTTAAACATGTTAGTTACCAAAACGTAATAAAAGTTCTCAAAAAAATTGACTTACTCCAGACATGTTCACTCCATTGCGTTTTGGGCTTCGACTCAGCCTTGTCCATCCCGAATGTGTGGCCGTCCGTGCTGCCCGGATCCGAGCCCATGACCCCCGAGTGCCCCCCGAGATCATGAATGTTTCTGAGGGCCGAAGCGCTACCCCCAGAGCTCAGCCCCCCGGAGGCCTGTGAATTGTTCCCCCCGCCGCCTATGACGATGTCGACTGACTGGGAATGCGATTTCCATTTTCCTAAGAGGTTCTTAGTTCGATTCCCGAGCTTGGACATGGATGCTGCGTGTTTCCACTACAAAAAAGACCAAAATTTGGGGAAATGCAAATATTTTTTTCACATAAGTCAGCTCACAATAAAAACACACATATTGAAAAATAACCAAAATTTAATTTAAAAAAAATTCAAGTAAAATTTGGGGGGATGCTCATAGCTCATTTACATAATTTAGCTCACAATAAGAAATACACATTTTAATCCTACATTTTTTGATTGATTTTTTCTTATCTTTTCATTAAGAAAAACTTTCATTGATGTTTTTCAGTTTTAATTCGAGTTTAAGGAATATTTTTTGCCCTCTTTGAAATTTTTTTGTATTCATTTTTTCTTTATCTATATGAATGTTTGTAAATAAATTGACATTTTAAAAATGTTATAAAATGAAAAATGTTTATTTATTCAATTTCTTTCCACGTATTGAAAGCACTACATTTGTGTAAATAGAACCAGTGTTGCCAGAGATGCCGTCAAAATTCCACCAAAAAACCTTAGTTTTTCATTTGTTGTAAGAAAACTCTAATATTCATTTACAATTATTGGAAAATTCACCAGATCTGGCACCACTTAAAAGTAATACATGAATGCAATAATTATATCTCTATATTCTTTTCGTAATTGTAAAATTAGATAATTATATTTTTTGACTGAATATAAAATTATCGATAAATAAAATTTTATTGTGAGGTATCATTTTTATGACTCATGAATTTAAGATAGGACACCTGTGTGGTACACCTGAGTGGTACACCTGGGTTGGTAGGTTATCAGCCAGCGTTGCCACAAATTTTGTCTAAATTCCACCAAAATCTAAGCAAAATATTTCATATGCAATTTACTCATTTAACTTCAAGACACTCAAGTTTCTATTTCTGTCTAAAGGGAATTTCACCAGATCTGGCATTACTGACAAAGTAAGCTCTGAAGATTATCTTTATAGAATTAAATTCATTCTCCAAGTCATCGTAGAAGATTATCAAGTAACTAGAACTGCTAGTTCGAGATTTGCTAAAAGCATGGTTCATTTACATAACAGCGTTATTTTTCACCGTGAAAATAGTTTATCAGTGCTGCTAGAAAAATCATGAAAATTTCACCAAAAATTGAAGCAGAGTGTCGTTATCTTTCAATAAAGGAATCTTTAAAAAAATCAATTTTTCCTTCTATTTTGGGTAATTCCACCAGGCTTGACACAACTTTCTGGTGTAAAAATTATTACAAATTAACTTTTCTTTTAAAACTTTATTTGTTAATGTTCGGAAGAACCTTTATTTTTCTGTGATGTTACAATTTCTATTTATTTTAAAAATTTCTATTTTCTCACAATTAACGATTTGACCGAGTTTCCATCGTCTATTGAACTATTTCTTTAAAAAAGAAAATAATCTTTTTACGAAAACGTTCTAATCTAGCTTTTACCTTCTCTTTGATGTCATAAAAAATAGAGTTTGTTTGTCTAATAATGTTAAGTTTACATGAAAATGAATGGCCCTGTTGTGTGTATATAAAATAAAATATGTATTTCTTATTAATTATGTATACAGCCAAAAAACCCGTACATATATGAATGATAATTTTTTTGCTGAGTCAAAATATTTTACCCAGAAAGCAGGCTAACTTATAATGAAATATTTTTTGCTGTAACCGCGCCTAACTACCTATACCGAGCAGAACTTTTACTAAGGGGAGAAATAATCCCCTAATGTCGCAATACCCATATTGTCGCAATGTCAAATTTCAGAATGGGAGTTCTTGTGTCCACAGAAGTTCTAACACAGATTAAGTCAGGTTAGGTTATTAAAGATTTTAAAGTTAGGAATAAAATATTAAAATTTTCAACTTACGACAATTTGACACAATGACAGATATAGAGGGATATAATTTTTGCATTCATGTACTATCTTTAAGTGGTGCCAGATCTGGTGAAATTTCCAATAATTGCAAATAAATATTGGAGTTATCTTAGAACAAATGAAACACTAAGGATTTTGGTGGAATTTTGACGACATCTCTGGCAACACTGGTTCTATAACGGATTTGAAATATTTAGTAATTACACCCTGCTAACCTAACCTTATTTAAACTGCTGAGAAAATTATTGCCAAACCCTGAATGGAATAACTTTCTGGGTTTAGTTTGTATAAAACCAAATCTATGAATAAGATGTCTCAGAGGTATAATGAAAAAACATTTTATTCATTTAAAAACTTTTTTTGTCAAATTGGTATTGTGTCATAAGCTGTATCTGTAGCATAAAAAATAAAATTATTTCTTGTAATGATCTGGTTTGTCAATTGAATCGCTACAAATTTCATCTTTAAAATAAAGCTGCAACTGGATAATGTTGCCAGATTTGGGGAATTACCTAAAGTCGGGACTATGAAGGACTTTAAATGGATTATAAAAAATTTTGTTCAGTTTTTGGTGGAAATTTTTATGACATTTTCGGCAACACTTGTATGATCCTTTTGTGGAAACCAAGTGTCTTTCAAAAACATTTTACATAATTACTCTAAATATTTTCAACATTAGTGAAAATATTTGGTATCAAGTCTTCTTAAGCCTCTGTCGCATTAACATCGATTGAGAGTACTGTAAGTGTAGCTTCGTGTATGAACAGAAATAAGTATTCTCGATTTGTGCAACAAGCAAACTTATTATACTAATGGTTTTGTGGCTGTTGCTTATAAAAGACTTTTAGCTCAAAGGTGAAATTAACTCACCGAGTTTAGCTTTTTACTCTAAACGTGCACTTTCGCGCAAAATAAAGTTACCTGGTCAAAGAATTTTTTCGATTTTACGTTCGACGGCACTGAAGTCGAGACAGCCGACGATCTTGAACGTCGATCTGAAGTCGACAAAGTGGTCTGTTTGTTGTCGAAGTTGTCGCCTTCCAGTCTTCCTTCGTCTTCTTCTGATTCTTCGTGAATAACAGCGGACGTCGATTTGCTAGAAAGGTCATAATTCGAATTATCATAAATTCCACATAAATTATTGCTTTTTCTTTTTAAGGTCCTTTAAAAACTTAAATTCTTTGTTTAGGTGTCCAGAAATTCCATCATATCTGGCAACACTGATTGTAAGCAAGCAATTTTTTTCAATCTCTTTCAAGAGATTTATATCCCTCATTAGACAAGCGATCCTGAAAAATAAATGTTTTAGGACGACATTGCTTATTATAGAAAGAAGACAAGTTTCTTTTAAAAATCTTAGATTGTCAAATTTGAAAGCAAGTTGTGAAAAAAAGTTGTTAATTTGAAAATATTGTCGGAAACTTTTTTAATATCAACCCATCAACAAAGATTTTATTTATAAAGACGCAAAAAAGAAAGAAAAGAAAAAGTGAGAAGTGAAAGAATTTCACATATTTATTTTTCATTACAGGTATTGAAAATTTTACCATGTTTTTATAACCTAACCTAACCTAATCTTTATTAGTCAACGACAATATAAACGTGTAATAATTTGTCACGGCTGATATCTAAACAGTGCTACAATGTCACGTGCGACTTTTTGGGTGATGCGACAATATGAAATCATTCACGTCACTCACGGATAACAGATCTTTTTAAAACATAAATTGTAAAATTTAACATTCAAACGTCGTAAAAAATTTAACAACCTATGAAAAATTAAGTTGGTTTCAAGCAACCAGTCTTTGAGAATGAACCAGAAAAACTTTTTATGGTTTCAACCCTCTAAAATTAAAATAGCTAACAAACTTAAGTTTTTAAGTTAAACAATACCTAGGTAATTTTTAATTTTGGAGGAATTTAAATAACATTTCTGGCAGTACTGCTTTGAACATTTTAACTAAAGCACTATGCATTCACAGGTTTCTATTCACTTAAAAGTTTTTTTTCATTGCAAAGGTACACACATATCTATGAAAAAATTTTGTTATCAAAAATCCTTTAAAAGGTTAATACCATAGAAATTTAAAAAAATGCCCAGACACCTGACACTTTTTAGTTCAAAGAACCAATTGAACAGGTGTTTTGGTGCCTAATGCGGGACCAAAGCAATGTGACCAAACTATAAAATAAGTATATGCAAATTTAGTCAGACTGCTTTGGTCCTGCATGTGGCACCAAAATGGCCCTTCAATCGGTTCTTGGAACTAGCAAGAAGTAATGGCAGGTGGGCTGGGTTGGTGATTAGTCTAGGTAATTTGTAACGTCTATGTTTAATATTTAGTCCTGGTTCAAAATTTTTCTTTTTACATAACACTGCATATTACAAACATGAATCCAAGTAAAATTGAGATCTTACAATTGCATGGTTAAGCTAGCATGTTTGTAGAGAAAAATAGTTTTAAAACGTGAGAAAGAAATTACATTCTTATAAACAGTATTGCCAGATATGGTGGAATTCCAGTAATAAGAAACTCCTTTTGTGTCCTTGGGCATTAAATATTTCAAATTTTGGCGGAATATTTATGTCAATTTTGGCAATACTTGCTTGGGGGTACTGATGTCTGTGTAAGATGTATGTAAAGGTGAATTAATTTACCTGTTAATGAATCCTGATATGTCCACGTCGGACCTCAAAACATGACTGACGTGATTCTGTTTCTTTTTCTTTTTGTTTCCTTCTCCTTTAGTTGTGGTTGAGCCTCCCTCCTCTTTGGCGCTTTTCTGTTGAAGAGAGAAAGAAAAAGAGAGTAGAGAGAAAGTATTAAAAGAATGTAAGTGATAAAGAGAAAGGAAAGAAAGATAGAAAGAAAGAATGAGAGAGATAGAAGGAACGAAAGAAAGAAAAAAGAGGGAGGGAGGGAAAGAAAGAAAAAACAAAGAAAGACAGTGAGAGAGAAAGACAGTGAGAGAGAAAGAGAGAGAGTAGAAAGAGAGAGAGAGAAAGAAAGAAAGAAAAGGATTTCTTACTTTATTATTTCAAAAGTCAAATAGAAAATGAAACATAGATGCACTAAAGAAAGGAATAAGAGTTACAGAAGAATGGAGAGAGATTATAGAAAGACACATAGGAGAATACATGGATACATAAATAAACCAAATTAGCTTTTACCCTAGATACCTGCAGTCAATGTTATAAAAGTTACTTTACGTGAAAAACAATGTTTTGACTGAAAAGCTGGACCAGTTTATTGTGAACAATTTTTTTGTTTTTTTCTGTAGTGCGATTGCATGTTTACATATAACATTGACTCCTGTTTTGATGGAATTTTCAAAATTGTATTTCAACTATTCTCGAATCAAAAGAAATAAAATGCTTCATGGCTGTCTGTCTCTTCAAGGTGAAACCAGGTGTGCAGGAAAGGTGTACGCCTCCTTTGGAAAGGTACAAGGCAAGTGGGAGAGAGAGAAAGAGAGCAAAGGTGAGCTCTTTTACGAGCAATGCCCACGGTACCCAATGGGAAATTGAATTGTATGTAACTTTGACAGAAGAAATTATTAATATGATGAAAAAAGTTGACCAGAAAACTCTTATAACTATATTTATAGTTTTACCATTTTTAGGGGAATTTTTAAGTCATTTTTCTGGCAAGACTGCCGACGAATAATTCTGTATTTCTCTAATGAGATAGCTTAAGGCCTTCTTGTACATTTTCGATAATTGGGAATAAAGTACGGTTTGCGTCTAAATAAAACAATTATTTAGTTGTTATTTTTATAAATTGCTCTCTGTGTTATTCATAAATTACGACAATAATCTAATTTTTAGTATAGAAATATAGTGCAATAAAAAATGACAAAGATGTGTCACTTATGAAAAAAGCATCAAACGTTTTATTGAATCAAGGTCCTAGCTTTTATCTCGCAACGTATATATTTCATCAGATTTGTAATCAGTGGTGCTAAAGTCGTTTTGCAATATGTACATTGCTTGCTCATATTTTGGTGGAATTTCGTTCACAGTAATGGCAGCACCTAAGCTAGTTGAGTTTCCTATTTCAAATTCTCGCATTTCAAAAATTGTTGAAATTTAAATCTGTCGCAAAGTCAATATTTTGAGAGTGTATTTTTTACTTTTAAGTTCTCATTAACCTAAAGCCTTGTTCACATTTGATCATATGACTTCGCAACTTGTATACTATCGACTGTCTCAAGCTTTTGATATTTTTAAAAGTATAGGTTAAAAAATAGTTGCATGCAGTGACTACTCTAAGGCAAGTTCACAGCCTTGCCAAATCATTGCAAAATGTAGTTCTAACCAAGTCGCAAGGTCATACAATCAAATATGAACAGCCCTTAATCCAACTTGTACTATGGCTCTGTCCCCTAGCCTTACTGAGAACACTGAGACCCCCTTTATGACAAGATGGGCATTGCAACGATATGAAAGCTCTATCTACATTGATACCTGTGTATCGTGACCATTTTCACCACAAGAATAGGGGGATGGCGAGCGGCTGCCTCGACTGTGACTCCTACTACGTGACCCACTCGAGTCGAAACGTGGACTCAGCCGACCACACTTGACTCCTCCTCCCTCCGGGTGGGGGTGCAGTTCATTCATCGCAAAATTGAAATATTGGAACCTGAAATCAAATTTTTAAACAAACATTTATTCGCGAAAAAGCACGTCGAAAGATGAAAAATGTAGATTATTGAAAATAAATAAAATAGATCTGTGTAGCTTTTCGTAGGAAGTGAGAGGTTTTGAGAATTTGGTGGCGGCTCAATCAGGCGTAAATTCTATTTGGCCCAAAACTAATTTGTCACATTGCAGCAATTTCATATTTTTGGGATAACTTGCCCCTGGTAGGACTGGGGTCAATGTGATAGACATGTTCCAATCGTATGATATGACTAAGCAGTCCCACTTGGGTAAAAAGCAAAAAAAAATCATGTATAAACTGGTCCACCTTTTTAGTCATAACGTGGATTTTACATAAAATAAGTTTATAACACTGAGACTTGGTGTGTGCCCTAATTTAGATCAACAGTTAATTGCATAAATGTTTTACCGCCGTTTCGTAAAGAGACGCTTGTGTTTTTCGCGAAACATCACATTCATGGAATCTAGCATTTATTCCTTATTCTATTCGTAGTTTACAAGCGTAAATGCTTTATGAAATTGACTACTGGTAAATCAGAATTTTAAAAAACATAGTTTTGTTAAGTTTTCTATTTCTAACTATAGGATTAGATGAATTAATATTTAACTAAATTGAAAATTTGCCACAATATGACATTGCGACAATTTGAAAGCCCAGTCTCTCTTGCGACATTTTGCAACAATGTTATCAATTCAGACCATTAGATAGTACGACCTTTTGTTGAAATTCTGGTGAAATTTAGATGTCTTTTTTGGCAGCACATGTTGGCTTTTGATTTTGACAAAAGAAAAGAACCTTTGTGTGCTCCAGGAACGATTTGATTTTCATCAAAAAAAAATTCTTACTTCAATCAATACTCAAAAACAGCTGAGTCATGCAAATTTGACTTAGCTTTTCACTGCAGGACAAATTCAATACACATTTTTCCGAAAGAAAACATTAATTTACAAGTTGTAAATTGGACAGGGAAAAGTAAAAATCAGTTATTATTTTTAAGAAGGTGAAATTGCAAGTTGTCCTATTTCCCATAAAACCTCAATCCCAAAATGTCAATGTCAATTTTATAGCCCTAATATAGCCTCTTACCCAATTTCATAGATGCACCCTACTGGGACTTGGACATTTTGAGAATGCAGCATTTTGAAACCTCCACTCATCCTTCCATATTATCTAGAAGTTATAATTTAGATTTGAAAAAATTAGTCACTTGTAAAGTTATTGTAACGGGCCCCCGATTATTACGTGGACACACAAAGTTCAAAGCCTTCGAATTAAGAGCCTATTGTATAGAAAAATTAGGTGCTGTCAGAAAATGAATGATCTAAAACCATTAGTTATGTCTAGTACTACCATAAATATTTGCTAAATTCCACCAAGATATGAGCAAAACTTTTCATTTTTTGGTAGACGCCTAGATAGTCAAATGGGTGAGGCAACGACTTCCCACACAGGAGTCCTGGGTTTGAGCCCCCCCACCCAGGACAAAGTTTTTCTGAGAAAGGAAGAAAAAAGAAAAAAAATCATGTCATTTTGTACACTTAATGATAGATGCTGTAAAATATTGATCTTGGGTCAAATAAATGAAATATAATGAAATGAAATTACTTTACTTAAATTACCAAATTTCAAGCACCAAATTTTTATTTAAATTTCCCCAAATCAAACACTCTTTGTTAAACTTCCAAAGCATTTGCTAATGAAATGACAACAGCTTTGATCATTTCTACAGCATACAAAAAGTAGCGTGAACCAAAAAAAAGAAAAAAAAGTTTTTGTTAGCTGGAAGTCTCTTGATGAAATTTTGAAAGTGTCATATCTTCCCAGAACAAACAAAATAAAGGTAACTAGGTGCAGTGCTGCCAGATAGAATCATTAAAATTCCACCCAAATCTGACCCAAAATTTCTGTCATGTGTTCTAAGTCCCCTTAGGAGAAGGTTTGTTGTATTATTATTTTAACAGATAGAAGAGATAGAAGAGTCACATTCAGAGCATTCGAACCTCTCCCCCCCACCTGGGTCAAGACCATTCTTATTTTAATGCATATTTAATTGTGATGATTATTTCCATAATGGGTAAATACATAATTCACTTATTCATTCATTTAAAGAAATTTAGTTGACTAAGATATCAACATTATGTTACAATATCCTCAGCTTACAAATTATGGATGTAAAATCTCTTAAGTATTTTTTAGAGAGCAGGTTTTCAAGTGTTTTGATCTGCTTGTTAGTTATTTCAGTTAGCTAAAAGATACAAATAATATTTGCTACTTGTTGCTTTTGAAAAAAAGAGATACAAGTCCTCATTAAAAAAAGTTCGATGAACAAACAATCATTAAAAATTGAATATTGCTTTAAAGCAATCTCTACGTGATTAAATACTAATAACTTATTTGATATTTTATTTAATACCATAAAGCTTATGTTGTAAAAATGTTATAATCGTATGATACAACTAAGCTGTCTCTATGATATAAAAATACACTTTTTATTGACAAATGTCATTAGTTTTAAGTTTTGGAGCAATGATACCTAATTTTAATCAAACTTCCCAGATTTGGTGGAATTCTCTGAATGGAAAAATAATTTTTGGCAGCACTGTTTTAAACCATAAAATGGTTTTAGGTGGTAACGGTACATGAGATTTTGTAACCAATTTAAAATTTGATAAATTGGAAAAAATTTTCAATTTTCTTTATTGTTTGCTTGATCTAATTTCCATTCAGTGTTACCACAAACGTCATCTAAATTTCCCCAAAAATTGAACAAAACAGTGTATGTTCTTTAGTGAGTTCCCTTTGGGCACAAAAGTTTTGAGTTATGATTTTAAGAAATTTCCCCAAATCTGGCAGCACTGTTTCCATTGTAATATCATTTAATTTGATGAACAATCAGATGGTCAACTCGTGGTCACAAAACCACTACGACGGCCAAACGAAACCATAGTCGATCTTGTCAAATGAAAATAAGACATATCCATATTGGAACAATGGGCTTAGCCTATAGTGTCGTACGACCATTGTAGTGGTTATGTGACCAAGGCTTCAGATCAGAGTCCAATTTTTTAAACAATAAGTTGCAAGAGACAGAGGAACCGATCTCTGAAAAACATAAAAAAAAATGTTTGCTTTGGGTCCATTTTAAAGTACCATCTTGAAGCGGAATGCAGACTTACAAAATTTTTCTGGGAGTGTGGTATTTAAATTCATTTAAGAAAATATCAGCTGTCATATTTGTAAGTCATCTTATCTCAAGTTTGAGATGAGATAGTGAGAAAACCTCAATGTTTTCTCAGTATTTCTAACTTTTCTCATCTCAAATTTGAGATGAGATGACTTGCGAAGGTATCAGCTAGTGAGTGCTATGCTTGATGTTAACCTAGGATAGTAATTTCACTTGCAATGTTCATATCTAACTCATATTTCAAGCATGTCTGAAAATTATTTGTTAGACTAGACTTATCTTAAAGAAGATTTTTCATATTGTCGCTAGTGCCATTTCATTGCAATAAAAGATTGTTGTAAGATTTTTTGATGAGAATATGGGAAAACCTCAATGTTTTCTCAATCTTTCCAACATCTCTTGTCTCAAATTTGAGATGAGACAACTTACAAAGATATCAATTATCATAGTGGTAGATTTTTTCTTCTAGGTAAAAGTTGAATTCTCGCTTAAGTCTTTTTTTTAGATTTGCAATTCTTAAGAAAAAATTTACACATCTTTTTGAAAAGATCTCATCTTGCTGCAATTCCCTTATTGACCCAGTTTCAAATTGTCCCCAATTTAACATTGTCACAATTTTAAATAGTCGCAAAAGAAAACAATATTGTCACGCAGACCCTTGCTTGGACAGACCCACTGATAAAAATGAGGTTAGGTTAAATTATATCGATAAAAAACACTTAATAGGCTTTTAAAAAATTTTGACATTATGATCATTTGGAATTGCGATAATGTGGGCATTTTAACAAATTGAATCATAACCCACTGCATATACCGTTTTATTAATTTTATTATTTTCTTTATTTTATGTAATTTTGCAATGAAATGTTGTCAAAGTCGGTACACCAATGTATACATCAGTAATGCTAAGGCCTCGACCATGTAGCCCCAGAAAGTAGTTTAGACAATACAGAAAGAATTTTCTAAAAATAAGGAAAAAAATGTTTTATCTTTTGTTTTATTTTCTACAATTTCAATATACAATAAATCGTAATGTTGTCAACCATGCCTTTTTTAAAGTGGTGCGTTCCACTTGTGCATTATCCTTGCCAGCGGCAGTGGGAATGAAAATATAGCAATGATAATTTGCATTATTTGGTTAAACAGACAAGGATTCCCTAATTGGGAGATCACAGTTATTTTTACATGTATTTAAACAGTTTATCTGGTTCGTTCTAAATGTAAATGTCAGACCAATGTGTTCTTTTGACAACCTAGGAATTATTTGTTGGTCATGGCCTGACGGAACGTTATCTATTTTCCTTTTTCGTAGCTTCTAATATGCTCGACAGCATAACGTGCTCAATTTTAGTCTAGTGCATTTAGTTTTTGAGTTCTAAAATTGCTTACTTAATGAATTGTACTATCAGCAATTTAAGTCACGTGTTGTAGTTGATTACATTAGAATTAATTGAAAAGGTAAAATGGACTTCTTATTAAATAGCGAAGATTTTCGAATTGACGTCCGCTACTTTGAGTATGGCGAGGAGCCCTATATGCCTGCCTATTTAGAACCTACCGAAGGTCAGGATTTTCCTGATAGCGAGCGCACTTATGGAGATATTTATACGTATATCCTACGTTCCTTTTACCCTCTTCTATTACGGTAAGCCCCTTTTCTTTTGTGGGGAGTACTTATTGTGTCACAGGAGTTAATACATTTAAGATTTTACAGAGCAACCTATTCTGGTCAGTATTACGCTGACATTCTGAATTTGGATGTGCGTGAAATCACGCGAGGGCTTCGAAGTTTAAGACGAGCCATCTGTGCCGTTTTCCTGCTACCATTGTCACGCGTGCGTTTGCTGGCAGCATACGAGATGCCTAGCCGGGCGAATCCACGTAGTTCCATCGTGCGTGCGGCTGCTCGTAGGCTGCGGGTTGATGTCGCTCGCGTTATTGCCGAATACGAAGAGATGGTGGGGACAATGGTCTATCCTCTCATGTGGTAGTATGAAAGTAAGAATGAGACATTGTTTATTAAGTACATATTTTGAAGAAGTTACTTTGCTGAAAGAAATCAGTGATCATATTTTTCAGGAAAGAAATGACATTTTTAATTTTCCTCCACAATTCTCCGATGTTCATGTTTGATGTTTTAATAAAAGTTCGACTACCACCAGCAGAAAACAAACGGTAAGTATATTCAGGGGTTTATTATAGTTTAGAGGTTGACATGGCTAGACAATTTAATTATACGCAATTATGAAAAATTATGCAAAGAGAAAAAACTTGAGAATAAAAATAATGATTAAAAAATGAAGAACATGGGTCTGGTCTTGTTGCCAAAGAGTTTTCTCGCTTGCTCTTCTTCCTTTTTCAAGTCCAGACCACGTAAGATGCTTTCGTACTTCCTGATGGCATTGGAATATTTAATGTAAAGTTTGATGGGACGGTTTGTCTTCTCATTTTTGTCGGCGACAATCAGAATTGGGGCTTGGCTAGATTGATTGACCCAAGCTGAGGCTCCTTTCTTTTTTAATTCGTCGGCAAGTTTCCATAAAATCTGAGTTTTAATTCTTGTCGCAGGTGTCTGAAGAAATGATATTTTTCCTTGCTGAAGCTCCGGATCTTTCTTCTTGGACATCTCGATGAAGGATTTTCGAAAGCGGTCGGCATTACTATTCGTATCGAAGACGAGGCGAATGGCAGGTAGAGTGCTGAATTCCGGTTTAATACCACCCATTATGGAGAGAAAGGTTAAGTTTTCTTTCTTCAGTCCTGTTTTAACCAGAAGTACGTCAAGCCAGGCTCTGACTGCTTCAAGTACTTTTGGCTTGTCTTCTCGGAATTTTTCTGATTTTGAGACATTCCGCAGCAGCAAGATGTTTGTCAGCTTCGAGTTCTCAATCTCATCTACGATCTCTTGGTGTTGCATCAGGAGTTCATCCCTGGATTCGAATTTTTCTTCATGTTCCTTCAATTTCTCTCTAATATTTTTCTTTCCTTTTCTTTCCTGATATAGCTCGTTGACGATCCACTTGACCATCTCCTCCTGAGAACCCAGTGACGACGGATCGACTTCTTCCTCCGCTGGCACCATCTCAATGTCTGATTCAGGTATTTGTTCAGAATTTAGAGTAGAGTTAGGCTTGTAACGTTTTGGATTTCTCCTCGCTGGTGTAGAGAATTCCGACGTGTCAAGCCGCATGATTGAATCAAAAGACGATTTCAATTTTTCCATACCTTTCTGAGTGAGATGTATTTTGTCTCCCTTTGCAATCATATCCGATGTTATTTCAGTGTCGAAAGAAGAGAGATTTTCCAAAGACGAGGTGGCGATTTCCTGACCAACAAGTCTTCCTAGCGACGGCAGATGCATCTCTAGCCAGGTAGGTAAAAGGCGAATGAACGGGGCGATGAGGATGATTTTTGACTTTTTCTTCTTGGCTGCGTCTGATAATATTTTAATTTGATCCTTAAGGATTTTTTCCGCCGTTTCAATTTCCATACCTGGCTTGGACTGTTGAATAATCTGATTCAAGTTCGACCCAACAATCATGTTGGAGTCAATTCCTTCAGCCAGCTCAAGGTTAAGGTAGATCTGAAGAGTGTTGTTGGAGGAGACTGGATTAAAAGACACCTGTCTCGTTGAATAGTTATGCGAGAACTTTTCCCACGTTCTTTTAAAATTTGAGTCGCCGCAGATGACCCATTTGTCCATGTTCGAAGTGTGAATTTCAGCAACTGAGCGTTTGTGTTTATTTCAGGTGCGTGGGGAGAGTGAGAGTCAAGCTTTATGAGTGCCACGTAAGATGCATGCGAGTCAACACACAGATCTCTCGAAAATTGAAGTCTCACGCAACCTCGTTACTTGCAAGCATTAAATTTTGAAATGTGACTTTCAAGTAGAAGAAAAGAATTGTTAAAAAAGACAGAGCAAAAGAGGCATACTGGTACTAATTCGGTAAGCTGTTTTCTACCTCATTAATCTTACCAATTAGTATCGCAGCTTCGCGTCTTTCATTGTCCTTATAAATGTCTCTAAGGTACGTAATTTCTTTCAACCTATATTTAATCCATGCTGAGTAGTCATATTTGTTCAGAATTATTGCTTCAAGACTCGCAAGT
Organism: Apocyclops royi; assembly: GCA_900607525.1. Classification (NCBI taxonomy): domain Eukaryota; kingdom Metazoa; phylum Arthropoda; class Copepoda; order Cyclopoida; family Cyclopidae; genus Apocyclops; species Apocyclops royi. Next base: position 64,013 of record LR035596.1, read on the forward strand.
CGGGCGTAATTTTGGATGTTTGACAAATGGTTAGAGAGGCCTAGCACGTATCTTTCATAACTATTTGTTACAATGTCTATATTATTCAAGAAGCTCAAAATGCCCTGTACACGTCTACATGCAAAAAACTTGTGTTCGAAAGTTTCTCTCATGTTACAGTCATTACAGTATTCTGAATTTGCCAATCTAAATCTTGTAAGGTCGATGTTAGTGAAATATTTTTTGTGAAATAGGCGAAATTGCAGTACTTTGTATTTAGTACTCTTAGCCTTTTGCCAAATTAGCTTCTTGATAAGGTTCACATCAATGTTACTGGGATTAATTAGAGAGTAATGCTTAAGTGTGAAATAACTCTGAGGATCGTTGATTAGCTGAGTATGTCCATGAGAACATATAACTTCAAGAATGTCGTTATTCTTGATACTCGTAACATTTTTCCATACATTAATTTTACAACACAGTTTATGGAGGTATTCATTGTTATTCGAGTTAGTAATGTAGTCCTTCCAAACATAAGGAAAATAACCCAGATCTATACCATCCTGAGTATGGCATATATCTTTGAAAATTCTGTAACGTCTAATGTATCTAATGTCCTGGTGGGCAATGAACCCCGAACATTTAACATCATGATTGGTTATTTTGTTTTTATAGTAAATGTGTGCTACATCTAGCTCATTGTTGGCATAATATTCACAATGTAAGGTGTGGATCTTTTTCCAGTAGTTACTCAGATATTTAAGTCCCAGAAAAAAGGCGTCTTTAACCATTTTTTGTTTAAACCTAACGTTATTAAAATCATTGAATACATTGACGTTAATTTTGAACATATGATTGCTCACAAAGCTAGTGATTTCTGACACAGGGTGATTAACAAAAATATTCCTGAGGGCACGTCTAATTTTTATAGCTTCATCGAAGCATTTTATACAAACGCCCCCTAGTCCACCTTTAATTTTAGAGGTTAGAATTAATGCTTGACTAATTTTTGCGCCCTTTAACGAGTCTCTTTTAAGAATAAATTTCTGTATGGCTTTAGCTATAGAGTCTAAGTCAGCTTTTGATATTTGGCAAACCTGCAGGATATATGTAAGTTGACTTATACCGAAAGTCTTTGAAATAATGTTTCTTCCTTCTATCGTAAGAAATCTACTTTCCCATTTTTTAAGTTGGTTGGTGCAATTCGTAATTACTTTGGTTATATTTTTGTTATATTCGATCTGTGAGTCAAGATCAAAATAATATCCACATAAGGAGATCCCGGTTACAGTTTTAATGTTAAGTTCAGAGCTAGGTCTATGGTTGTCACTATTTGGCAAGGTGATTTCAGCTAGCCTTTCAAAACTTATAATTTCTGTTTTGTCTAAGTTTAGCTCAATGCCACTGACTTCTGAAAATCTGTTATATTCATGAATTGATGCCTTAATTGCCTGGTTATTGCCTGAGGTAATTATACAAATATCATCGGCATATGAGTATATTTTTGGGAGATATAGGGATTCTCTTTTATGTGAAATGAAAGGTTTAGGGATAAGATTATTTTCTTCTAAGTTTCTGATCAACGGATCCATCGCCAAGATGAATAGTGCGCATGAGAGGGCGTCGCCCTGTTTGACCGATCTTTCAATTTTGACTGGTTTGGTGGTGAATCCGTTGACCAGGACAGAGCTGTGTATACCTCTGTATAATGTTTGAACTATGTTCACAAAATTGTCAGAAAAACCATATTTAAGAAGAGTATGGTGTAAGTAGTTATGGTCGACTGAGTCAAATGCTTTACGGGCGTCAAGTGCTATCATGAATCCTTTTTTCTTTTTCTTTAAAGATTTGAATATCTGTTTGACACATACTATATTGTCTTGAATTTGACGACCTTTTACGTAAGCTGTTTGGGTGTTTGAAATGATAGCACTTAACACTCGTGATAGTCGATTGGCAAGAGTTTTAGTGATGATTTTTATGTCACAGTTTGATAGAGAGATGGGCCTGAGGTTTTCAATTACACTTTTGTCTTTTCCTTTCTTTTCTAAAAGGGTAATGATTGATAATTTTTGACTATTAGTAATATGGCCTTTGTGTAATGATTCCTCCCAGGACCTTAGAATGAGTGGACCCACAATATCCCACAGATATTTGTAAAACGAGTATGTTAGACCATCAGGTCCAGGTGCGGAGTCACCACAACTATTTAAGGTAGATCTAAGCTCGTTTAGGGAAATTGGTGCATCAATGATATTTCTCTGATTTTGATTTAATGTTGGTGTGATGGTAGAGTTTAAATAGGTCAAAGGACACTTAAGAGTTCTTTGAGAGTAAAGTTGCGAATAGAAAGTGAAGGCTTTATTTTCAATTTCTTTTTGTGAGTATGCAGTCGTGCCTTCTGATTTGAGTTTAAAGATTTTTAGGGCAGAATTCCTTGCCTTAACTAGGCTTAAGAAATATTTATTAGATTTTTCTCCTTTTTCATGCCAATTACATCTTGAGCGAAATATTAAAGAGTCAAGTTTCTGCCTGTTTAAATTTTCAAGTTCAGATACAAGATCATTTTTCATTTGTAAAAGTTCAGGATTATTCCCTTGACTCAGAGAGAGAATTTTTTCTATACCATCTAATCCTTGCACAATTTCTAATCTTCTAAATTCTTTATCAACTGAAACTTTTTTTCCTTCAATTAGCATGAAATCCCTTATTTTGTACTTTACATAATCAAGTAGCATACCAGGAGACATCGTGCTATTTTCGTTAATGATTTCACTAACTAAGGTACGCAACCTCAGAAGAGTGTCGTTATTGGTTAAGAGACTTGAGTTAGCTCTAGGGATTCCAGGACCAATTTTGATATTATTAGAGCACATTGTTGCAGTGATTGACTTATGGTCCGAAATGCCTAGACCGTGAGTAACATTTATATTGCAAACTTCTGGGATAAGCGAATTGGACATGAATATATAGTCAAGTCTAGATTTTATTGAACCATTTGGTGAGGACCAGGTAAACCCTCCCCAGGTGACAAATGATCTGTACACATCTGAGAGCTCATACACATGTAGTTTGTCTCTCAGGTAATTTGCGAGTCTACATTCTAAGTTTGTGGAATTTCTGTTTAATGAGTCTAAGGTGGGGTCCATTACCATATTCAGATCCCCTCCCATAATTACTTCAGAATCAGGATGTGTCATTTTTATATCATCGATGTGAGTTAAAATTTGGTCAATTATGTCAAAAGAATGCCGATGATAATTCGGAAGGTAGCATGATACCAGAATAAAGATTTGATCTTTGACACAGTCATCCTGTTTCGAACAAGCAAAGTCTTTACAATTGATTACTAGTATATTAAACCTGCCCTCATTGGAGCATATCGAATCAAGAATTTCATATTCAATTTTTGAGGTTAAAAAGATTGCTGTACCCCTACTATTGTTTGAGTAGCTTGTACCATGACAGTACCCCCTGAAGGCATTTTTAATATACGTAAGGGATTTATGATCAAAATGAGTCTCTTGTACAAAGTCTATACGAATCGAAACATTGGGATTTGGTTTTTGAATGTGATTGAGAAATAATTTCAGCTTTAACTTATCTTGCAAGCCTCTCATGTTACTTGTTACTATATTCATGGTAATTTTACCATCAGCTTTAACTAGTTTAGGTCCGGGATTGGTTTCAATTCCTCCAAGGATCAGCAGAAGATTTATAATTCTACGCATGTGATTGTTTATATTCCGTGGGATACTTAGCTTGGGATTTCCTTTCCAGATTTTCGAAAGACATTTCATGACGTTTTTGTGACCGTGATTGAGGCTGCCAGAGAGTTTCGGCGGTGTCCAGAGATAATTGAAAACACGTTTTCGAGTCGACTTTGGATAGGCTCTTGTAGAGATTCTATCTGGAAAATTGAGATTTTTGCATTTGAACGAGATAAGAGATAATTTATCGATACTGAAAAGATTGCTGAAAAGATTGTTCAGCCATTCTTGATAATAGTAACAATATGTTAATAATTTGCTATTTAATTGTTTATAAAAACTTATCTGTGCACTGTAGATGCCGTCGATAGCTTCTTTTTTAATTCGAATTTCATCTTCTTTTTGATTTTTTGTCCAGAAAACTGTTTTTCTTTTTTGAGAAATAAAGAACACGGAGCGAAAAATTTTTGTTGTTTACACGCCAGCTGTCAGCTGACGACCCTATGTTTTATCTTTTGTGACCAACAAACATTTGTCAAGATAAGAAGTGTTGCCAGAATTTGTGCAATTTCCTCATACCAGAACGGAATGAACTGTGTCTAAAAGTGGCTTAAATTTAGAACTATTTTTACTCAGATTTTGGTGGAATTTGGATGGCATTTTTTTGGCAACACTGGAGGTGAACAGATGACAAAGATTCTTTATATTGAATGTCTAACGCAGAAATAAATTTTCTTATTCACAAAAACTTTCTCATCTTACACCAGTATTGCCAAAGTTGTTGCTTAAATTTCACCAAAAACGAAATTATAAAAGGATTTGCCGTGTGTATTTTATTTAAGCATTAAGACTTAATCAAAGTATCTAATTTTGATTTTTTTTAAATTCCACCAAATCTGGCCAAATTTTGAAAAGGAAAAAAAGAGTTAAAAAACACACTAGCTTAGAGTGGCTGCGTGGTAAAGTCAAAGAGAATCTCTCTTTTCATAAAATTTTTTGCTGTCATAGTTGTCGGGTTGTGTTTTGAAATTGATGATGCTCTTACAAATATCGTACGAAAATGATACGAATATTCTTATTTCGTATATAGGTGTCGGTTGAAAAATATCTAAATATAAATTAAAATTTAATAATTTCTATACAATCTACTTCTAAACTTCAGATAGGCTCAGATAATCGAAACACAGTGAGGGTCTCAAACTGTCGCAATGTCAAATAGATGCAACATCAAATTGTCACAATGTTGAAATGTTACAGTGAAAATTGTCAAATTGTCAAATTGTTGCAATATAAAATTGTTGCAATGACAAATTGTTGCTGTGTAAAATTGCTGCAATGTAAAATTGTTGTAATGCAAAATTTTCTCAATGTAAAATTGTCGCAGTATAAAATTGTCAAAATGTAAAATTGTCGCGATGTCACTGAATCACAATTTGAAAATTTTGAAAAATTCAAACCTGACTTAACCTGTATTATGGGTTCAGGCCCAACCCCTGCAGAAATAACAAAAACCCACATGATGACAATTTGATATTGCAACAAAATGGAAATTTTGACAATGTGTAACTTCCCCAAATTGTTCCATTCTGTTTTATTTTGAAAGAAAAAGAAAAAGTTTCGACATAATGTATTGGTGTCAATAGCGAGGATTACATAAAATAAAAAAAAGTTTTTTTTGTGACAACAAAAACAGATTTTGGCGTAAATGACAGGTTGATAGAAAGAATGTTTGACACAGTGATTCCATTATCAATGATATCTGCGTATTACATTGCATTGCATTGTAGTGCCTCATTCATTGTCGGTGTTGCCAGAAATAACATCACAATTCCACCTAATTAAGAAGAAAGAATTTCCAGATTCATGAATGTTTGCCAAAGTGACTCATTCGTTCCACTGTCAAAGATATTTGCGTATTGCATACCTTGTAGTGCCTGATTCATTGTTAGTGCTGCCAGAAATCACATCAATTTTCCTCCAAATTCAGGGCAAACTATTATAATGATTCATTCATTCTATTATCAGTGATATGTGCGGATTGCATTGCCAGTAGTGACAGATTCGTTGTCAGTGTTGCCAGACATCAAAATTCCACCAAATTCGGATCAAGAATTTAATACATGTATATGAATTTCTGACAGAGTGACTCAATCTTTCCATTGTCAAATATACTTTTGTATTGAATTGCCAGTTACATCCAAATTCCACCAAAATAGAGTACTACCTAATAAAACGTCTTTACTTGGTGCAATTTAAATTTTTAGTGATATAAAATTTCACCAAAATCGGGGTTTCAAAGTTCATAAATTGATATAATTACGCATAAAACTATATTCAGTAACGATTGAATAATAAATTTCACCAAAAGTTTTTTACGGCTAAGGCCTGCTTGAAACTTTGGTCTCCACCAGTGTTGCTAGATATGGGTAAAGTCGGAACTATAAAGTTGTGTGTCCAAAAAGGACTTTACACGTACTATACAAAATTCTGTTCTGTTTTTGGGGAAATTTTTCATGACATTTCTGGCAACACTGGTCTCCACCCCTACTCAAAACAACAACAACAACATAAAAAAAAGATTTAAATACGAAATCACCACCCCTTTACAATAGGTACCACTGAATAGAAAACTCTTAATTTGTGTAACTCGTTCGAGTGACGGAATCTTATGCTTAATTAAAATTAATTATGGAACTTATTGTAGTCGCAGTAATTTTCTTGCTTGTTTTTGAATGAATACTTGTTTTTAAGAAAAGGAAAAAATATTCAGGACAAAGAAATGACTTCGTTGCAATT
>LR035775.1:9528-42437 GCA_900607525.1 Apocyclops royi
GTTTTGACCGTTTATTTCAGAATCCAAAATACAACTGACTTTACAAAATAAATGTGTTCACAAAAAATCTGTCTTGGTGCCAAAAGTTTTTAGACCACACATTTTTTATCAGCGGAAAGAGAAAAAATGCATTGTTCTAGAAAAAAAAATGTGTTGTTCTTTTTCTATTGGTTGAATGGAAAGTGATGAAATTCAAGGTTGAATTTTGAGGTGACATTAGGTCAAAAGATACTTTTACCTAAGTAGGCTATTAAATAGACAATTCAGGGGTAAACCTTCTCACACACTCGCGCTACGAAAGAAAACAAAAATTGACAGTGAGCCTACCTTTGAAATTATTACAAAATTATTAAAACATTACCTCTTTCATAAAGTAATGTTGAAATTGTGATTTTTAGTATTTCTGATAAGCTTGGTTGTGTCGGCTCAATAATGGGGAGAATGTATTTCAAAACTAATTCGATTTTTTCCGATCAGGATGCGTGCATCTTTGAAGGTGAAGCTGCCTATTGGCCCGATACGCATCCGGACGAATGCCGCGAGCTTTACTCTATCCCCATTTCTGCTGCTGATCAAGACACCGACGCTCGGCTTGTCTTAGATATCGACTGGACTCGCTCAGAAGCAAGGTCACTTCTCATAAGATCAGTCAAGCAGAATTGAATTTCTGCCCTACGGCAATCATTCCAAATGCCGAAGGACAATAGATGTGTACGCTGTGTTAGTTCGGTTCGAGTAAAAAAAATTTCATTTGTTCTGTTTTAGGAAAGACTACCGGACCGTTAACGTTAAGGATTATAACTACACGAATTGCTTTGAAGTAAATATGACCTCTGGCGCTGATACAGGAGAGGTGCAAGGATTTATAAAACAAGGTACGCTTAATCTCTTTACCTTGGTTGGATACTGTGGAAGCGCTCTCAATAAATATGTTGAACCCCTGGCGATGTTTCATTTCCTCTTTTCTGTAGGGTCGGTAGCAATAGACCGCGAACAAGTTGATGAACTTTTCCTCCAGGTGCGCGTCAGAGACCTGGAAACCGTTTCTGGATCGGAGGAGCACTCGGGTAAGCCACCAACACCACCAAAATTTTATGAGACGACGTAGAAATAGATGTTTATCTATGAGCAGCTTAGAGAAAAATTGTCGTACATCCGAGTTTCAAGACAAGGGAGACGTTCCAATTGGTTGTCATATTTTTGTATCTACCAATCTAGGTATTTTTAATTTTCAGTTTTGTTATACGTGGAGATATTTGATCTCGACGATACCGCGCCTCGCTTCTTAAACGACCCCACCACGTGGCAGTTCAGCATCGAAGAGTTCGACGCCGTCATTGGCGATGACAGTCAGTACAATGGAACAAAGTTGTCTCAAAGAGTTCTTGTGGCTGACGATGATGTAGAGCAACAGTTTTTCTTTGAGCTTAAGTGAGTACACAGCATGAATCTTAAGACTTTCATGGGATAGGAACCAGCACGAAACATAACCTTAAAACTGTGCGTGAAAACGACATCGCTCAACGATTTTCAGGGGTGACCAGGTGTCAGATGGATTAATTGGCTTTGCGGAAAACCCCACTAATGGCAGCGAAGGAGTTCTCGTCATCAAGAATGTCATCGACAGAGAAGCTTCAGAGATCATTGCAGTGAATGGCGTTCTCAGTTACCTGTTAACAGTTACGGACGCCGCTGGAAATGCGAACTATCAAAACGTAAAATTTCACCTGCTTTTTTTAATTAGGTTAAAAATTGACTAGTCTTAAGCCCAAAGTCTTCGGTTGCTTAAGTCGTCTTTGGGTTTAAAAACTCAAGATAGTCGCATGAACTTTCACCACCTTCTTTTAGATCAGCGTAACCATTATTGACGTCAATGACTGCATTCCAAAATTCACTGAATCGATCTACAATGTTTCCGTGTCGGAAGGCCTCAAAGTTGGAGAATTGATCGACCTCAAAATCAACGCCACGGACGACGACGTGTCAGGTTTGGTTCAGAAACTACTAGCAATCATTTTTATTCAATATTTTTTGAAGATGCACACATTCAGATTTGAGGGTCCAAATTTAACGTTAAACTCAATTAATTGTTCTGAAGCAGACTGGCTAAATTCATGAGAAAAGTAGATATTGTTGTCAAGTAAGAATTTAATGAACTAGGTAGCTATTAAATCAATACTGATGATGTCACAGGCAACCGCTCTACCCATTCTGGACTCAGACACCTCATATTTTCAGTTGAAAAAAAAAATAATTTTTTTTCTTGTCAGAGAGTTTGAGCACCGTCTACTTCGAAATTCAGGAGACCAACTTACCGTTTAACATCGACAAGAACTCCGGCCAGATGAGCATCGCCAGCGAGCTGGACTACGAAAAGACCAACTTCTACAGTTTCAACGTCAAGGCCAGGGACACGGAAGGAGGGAGAGGAAGTAAGTAAAAGTTCAACTTCAGTTGCAGAGTTTGAATTAAAAAATGAAAGGTTGCGTGACAGTCTGAGGTCGGAATTAATTTTTCAGACCAAGAGCTGCACACGGTGACGATTTACGTTTGCGATGAAAACGACAACGCGCCCATTTTGGACAACACACTACAGCAAAGAGAGTTTTTCAACGACATCAACATCAATGTATCTTTTTTTGTTGTTTTGTTTTCATTTGGAAGTGAATATCACAACAAACCGAAAATGCATTGCATTGTACCCATAGTCAGAGAAATGTACATTAATTTTTCTGATGCGTTCAGACCGTCCTCTTAAATATTTGAATGGTTTTATTGCATGCGTCAGATACTAAATAATGTTTTCCAAGGATATATAGTTCAAGGTATATTTCTTTCACGCTGGTTTAGTTCCATAAAGATGAGTTGTCACGGACTCAAAACCGCTGCATGAAATGGATTTGACAATGATTTTCTGTCTCAGTCATTGACGCATCCGTTTTACGCAGTGATTCTGAGTCTTTGACAACGAACCTTAAGAAAAGAAGCAATTTGTTTTCTCGAAAGATCACATGATAGACCATTCGACTGTCTGATCTTCCACAGGTACCACTGATTACCTATAAAGCAACTGATGCAGACTCCGGCCTGAACAGACAGTTGACGTTCCGAGCAGAAGGTCTCGATTCGAAATTTATGCTCAGCTCTAACGGAGAATTGAATGCAAAGGAATCTCTGATGTCCGTTCATTCTGAATTCACCTTTAATTTGATAGTATGTTCTGTTTCCTCTTCTTTCAATAAGTCCTGCTTTTTATTGATTGATTGATTTATTAGACCCATGGTTCACATTATATAAGGAACTATTAAGGGTACAACATAAACCTAATCATTCACATTTTTACATAATAGACAGAGATGAATCATATGATCTTGGTAGATGATTTTTCTGTTTTTCTTCCCCTCCTTTGGGTGGGGGCTCGAACCCAGGACTCCTGCATGGGAAGCCAATGCCTTATTCATTTGACCATTTAGCCCCCCTTTAATTTCATCTGATTTTGCTTTTTAGACTAATTATTCTAATGGCATAAATTTTTCGAATCAGGTCGAAGATTCTGGAACTCCCAAATTGAACGACACCTTGATGTGCACGGTCGTCATCAACGACAAGAACGACCAGATCCCCATCTATGAGTTGCCCAAAGATGGCAAAGAAACCGTCACAGTATCGTTGGTTGGTCCAAAAATTTGTCCTTTTAACTGAACGACTAAAAAGCCTGTTCATTACATTAAAAGTATTGTTGCGGAAATTTCTTGTTTGAAAATCGTTTTGCAGAAACATGAACCTTGTGCCAATGCCACTTTCATCGAGATCGAGCTTTGACTAAAAGCAATTTCTTGCAGAATTCATCTGTCGAAGAAGTCCTGAGAGATGTTGATGGGCGAGAAATAATTTTCAAGGCCGTCGACTTGGACGTCTACGGGCCCTTCAAAACAGTCAATTATGTTCTCAACGCTGCCAAGAACGATCCGGCCATCCCTGATTTCTTCCGGGTCGAGTCCACGACCGGAAAATTAATTCTCAAGCAAGAGTTATCTAAATACTCAACAAACCTATTCTCGGTTCGTTTCATAATTTGGAAGAACAAATCCAGGTTTGATAAAATGACAACACGATAACGAATCATCTTTTTAAAATTTTTCAATTATAGATTTTTGTTGATGCGTTTGACAATCCTCCTCAAGCAGACGATCCTCAGCTGTCGAATCGCGTTTTTGGGGAACTGATAGTTCGCACAACTCTCAATATTGCTCCGGCTTTTTCCATGAATTCCACTGTGCTTGAATTCAAGGGTATGTGATCTTTCGACCTCTCATGTATGACACAGCGAGATTTGAAAAAATATAGGTTAGCTACTTTACCTGACAGCATACAGTTTTGATGTCATCGCAATGTGCAAATTTCACGAGCTTTTTCTTGAATACTTGAGTTTTCTTATTCTATTTTTTTTTTACATTGAATGAAAGTTGTTATCACTCACTATAAAAATTCTGAATGGTACATCAGTCAAATCTTGTATATTTAAGATATGGCCTGTTTAATTTACTTCCTGTGCAATATGATGTCGTAAGAAGATAATGCGAAAATTGTCTGAGTGACCAACCGATACTTTATAAGTCTTGTGACGCACCATCCAAGGAAATGTGTGGTTCAAATATCGGGGAATTTCTTTAAAATTAAAGTAAAAACCTTTGTGACATTATAGTAAAAAACGTTGAATTAGTTTTGTCTACTTGTGTAGAGGGACCTGTGGACGATGTCGCGCCTTTTAGAATTCCAGAAGCAACCGATGACGAGGACTTTTTAAACGATACCATCTGCTATTACATTTTCGGTAAGCTAGGCCTTTAAAAGAGAACTATTTAAAGTTTTTTCAAAGATGCGTAGATATAAGTTAAAATGTAATACTCGGGAAAATGAACTTGAATCGATTCCCAGAAAATCCCGAAGAGTTTTTCCTCGACAAAGATCAGAAACCTCCTATGATGTCTGTCGTGAAGCCCCTAGACCGCGAGTCCGTGGACGTGTACAACTTCCATGTTGTGGCGTCTAATGATTGCCAGAACCCGCCAGAATCATTGGACGATACACCTTTAAAAAGTGTGCTCAGCGTTAAAATACAGGTCGGAATGTTTTTTATCTAACTTAAATTTAGGCGAGAAGTGAGACCATTTTTAATGACGAAAAGTGTGTTTTGTGACCTTGGGTAACTTTGTTGCGTCTCAAGACTTTCTTAACACTATTCATACATATCATTCTTTAGACGAAATTTTTGGTCTGATTATATCGACGTGCGAATTTGCTCAAAAAGCAATCGGTGTTAAAGCTAGGATGAATAAAAAAGTTCCAAAAAAAAAGCGGAAATCCATTTGATGTCAGGTTTTGGACATCAACGATGAAGTGCCAACCTTCGATGTTGACAGCGAAGGATACATTTGGAGCATGTCGGTAGAAAATCCCGCTCAGTGGTCAAAAGACATCAAGGTAAATTTCCTGACTCGAGCGAGACGGGCCACTAATGAATCATTTTCCAGGTTTATCCACACTAAGGGGTCGACTCGGCTTGGAGTGATAGTAGTGATGGAATGAACACTTCTTTGTATTCGAGTATTAAAATACAGAATTATCATTCTGTATTTTATCGGTAGAAAACTTTAAAAATATTTGCAACAATACTTACATAGTCCAGCCCGTTGATTACTACCGAAAATGTTGTTCTCGGTGTCAAACGTTCTCTCTTTTCCATTTGCAAGGGATTCGACAGCGACTTGAATGAAGTCCTGGCCTTTGATTTTGATGGCCACGTTAACGTCAGCGAAGGAAGTCAGGGCATCAGTCAGCTTAAGGATCCTTTCCTACTTTCAAAAATTGGTAATTAGATTTCGCAGCGCAGCGCAAGTTGACTGGAATATAAAATTGAACTGAGATCAATAAACCTTTATTGATTTACTTTTAAAAGATTCGATGTCCGCCAAAATCACATCGCAGTTCACGCCGACGTCGGACATGTCTGGGTACTTCACTTTCGATGTCAAGGCCGTCGATCAAGGTAAGTTGTCGCAGCGGCTTTCGAAAATAGTTTTACCGCGAAAACGCATGTCACAATTTTTTGCTCTAACGAACAGCCAGTCACAGTCGCAGCGTCCACGTAAAGATCGTCATCATTGCCAAGGACAACCAGGTGATTGTCACCTTCAACAACGCACCGCAAGAAATCGACGAAAAAAGATCGCAGGTGTATAATTTGAAGTCAATATTATACATGTGTTTTACAAAGTCTATTAGAGAATAGCATAGAGAGACGAGGATACAATGAAATAATAAAAGCATAAAAGACCTAACTTAGGTTACCCCCAAATAAAGGTTAGGTTTTATAGTAGTTCAGTCAATGGGACAGTTTTACGTTGCGCAATTACCTATAGACCAATCTAAAAAGTTTTGTGAGTTGCAACAGTAAATTTAAATATTTTATGGAATTTAAAAGCTTGAAGTGTTATTTATTTATTTCTTTTTTAATGTTTGTCATCGTGCATTCTTTTTTACAACTTGCAGTTTAAAAAATTAGGTTGATCACAAAAAAGTCTTCAATAAAGGTATGAAAACTCTGCAGTGAATTGTTATCGATCCGAGATAAAATATTGTAAAACTGAAAGAGGTCTTAATTAGTGCTCATCATTTTTCAGATCGTTGATGCGTTCGAGAGTGCATTTGAAGGTTGGAGATTCACGATGGATATCGTTTTGCAAAAAAGTTCAACATTTTTCGATTCCGTTAGAGATTTTTTTGATGACAGGTAAAAACGAGGATTTCCGGGAGTTGTCAAAAATTTCTTCAGAATTCCCCTAAAATATCAACGGTCAATTTTTACACTCACACTTTTAGTAAACCATTGTTCAAAAGTCACAAATTTAAGTATGCTCAGACAACCAGCGGGTTCTTGAATGAAAAAAAAAAGTAATAACTAGACTGTGTTCGCTCGTTAGTTCGTTTGAAAGGATTTCTCGGTCCTTCACCAAGTGGCCTGCAGTGACGGTTTTTGGAACTAATGTTTGAACCATTTGAAAAAAAGGTTCAATCTTATCATATTGCAAAAGCATCAAAACACATTCACTGTATGAAAGCTGTATCTTGAGATCTGATTGTTTTTGTTCGAGAAATAAAGTGATTACTACTTTTTCTTTCACTTAAAAGTTTTCAAATGGTTGTTTTTATATTGGTTTATTATGCATATATCAAATTCTCTTTTAGAGCTGTGTCGACAGACCAAACTCGAATTCAGTGTTACTTTGTGGACAGAGAAACGTACGACCCGATAAGCAGACAAGAGGTTCAAGCGTAAGTGCGCGTGATTTGAAATTCATTTACCCTTATACAATAGAAATAATAATTATTAAAAAATTGTGTAGATTGAATGAGCAATTAAAATTAAAATATCAAAAATGTCAAAAGCTTATTTTTCAACTGAATCTGTTGAAAATCAAAAGATAAAAACTTTTCTTCGACAGAAAATATGACATCATCTACACCAACCTGACCCTTGAACTTTTTGAGCTCGGCCTCACACTCGATCGAGAAAATGGATTCGATACCGGAGACGGTGGCATTCTGGTAGCAAAGTTTGTTTTCTATGAAAATTCACGTCACTACAAGAACAAAGCTAGACACGTTGACTGATATTAATTCTTAGCTATTAACACAGAGGGGACTCCTTCGCCTCATTTAATTGATAATTCTGGAATTTGATCCATTACAGAAAAAAATCTTAGAAATTTCTACGGTTAAGGAGCCATCAATCAATTTTGTATATATTCTTTTTGATACGCATTTGATAAGAATTGACCATACCGGGATGAAATCGTTGACAATTCCTTCTAACAGAACTATTTAGAGAGTTCTTATTGTTGACATAAAATCTTGTTCAGTCTCAGATAATTAGAAGAATATATTGAAACACTGTTAGCAGCAGTGGCTGTCGTGATCATAGACATTAAAAATGATGAACCGTGCACCTTTCTGAAAAAACTGAAAAAGTTTCAGATGTTCTTTTGGCGCTGTGTAGGGGACCAATTAGTGTGACTTAAGTATATATAGACTTCATGTTTAGCAGTCTAGGGTCACTCTGAGCCATCATCAGCAGGTTAGCCATCCGGGCCGGCTCAATGAGTCATTTAGGTATTTTTATAAGTATAAAATCTACGGCTGTGACCGGCCCATATACTTGTTTTAAAGGAGGAAACAGTTTTGGAGATTCCGAATGCCGTCGCTCTGAGTGCCATCGTCATTGGATGTATTTTAATTATAATCGTCGTATTCCTGGCAATTGCATACAAGATGAGAGTCTCAGGGTGAGTTCTGAATTGTTTGTCAAGTTGGCATCACAATTAGCTTTTAAGTTTATGAAGGGTGCTGAATGAAAGGGGTAAAATATTTTCTGGCGTGTCTCAGGTGTCTTAATAAACTCGACTTTCTATGTGTTTAGTCTATTGCAAACTTTGTCAAGGTTGAAAATACCGACTGATCTTTTTTACCCCTAGCATCGCAATACCAAACTACACAGCTCTGTTTAAATTTGCACGACCTTGCAACTAGGTTACAACAACATATTGCAAGGTCGTGAAGAGGTTGTGGAAAGGTCATATGTAGGTCATAGTCAGGGATAAGATCTAACAATCAGTCACCCCGAGGCTAGCTTGGGACTTGTCTCAGATCATGTGGAGACTGATTACGTTGTTTGGTTGGGTCATGTATATTTGTCATTCAGTCATAAATTAGTCCCAGACCAGTCTGATTCTAGTCGGGGACGGATAGCAAGATTGCAAAGAAGTCGCAGACCAGTCTCAGACTAGTCGCAAGGTTGCAGAGGTTGCTTGTGTAGCACATGTAATCTTTGTTGTTCACAAGTGATCGTGATCGTGGAGAGTAGTCTGCGGCTGGTCTGCAACTAGTCACAAACATTCACATTCTCAGACTGGGAACATACATTACTTGCAAAACCTTGCGACCTTGCAACTCTTTGCTAAATGATCGCCAACTAGTCACCAACCTCCCTGCAAAGTCTTGTCTCAAGCTGGTCGCAGCCCTTGTGATCATTTTTGAACCCAATTTTACGAAAAGTTTGCGAATGTCTTAGACCTACCTGTGACCTTACGACCAGTCTGAGACTTGTTTGTAAAAAGTCGGCAACTAGTCTGTGATTAGTCTGCAACCTCATGAAACCTCGCAAAACTTCGCAAAAACTTGTCAGCCCTAGCTGTAGCAAACATTTTGGTTGTTGCCTCATTATTGAAATGACTCTAACAAGTATTTGTGATTAACTACGAGCAA
This sequence comes from Apocyclops royi, assembly GCA_900607525.1. Classification (NCBI taxonomy): domain Eukaryota; kingdom Metazoa; phylum Arthropoda; class Copepoda; order Cyclopoida; family Cyclopidae; genus Apocyclops; species Apocyclops royi. The sequence goes on from LR035775.1 coordinate 18,853, forward strand.
AAAGTTTATCTCAAACCCAACAAGGATCACTTTTTCTTCTAACTTAATTTAAATTTATTTTAAGAATGGGTAAAATGTTTTTGACGAAGTAGATTTCTCGTTATCATCGACTACACAACCACCTTGGCCAGAGTTCATGATTGATTTTTTCTTCAGTCTGGAGCGACGCATCAAGGCTGCTGAGGCCATGGAGGATTCAGCCGGTAGGGACACCAAAGACGGCTTTGATCCGAATATCTTGCCCGGAACCAACGCCAACTCCGGTTTCAGTAAGTCGGCAGCATGTTATTATTATTTTACATAGGGTGAGAAAATTTATTGATGTTCGGAAAACTTACTTATTTTTTATTTATTTATTTTTTTTTTGGGGGGGGGGGAATCGTCTATAGAAGACCTCTGAGATTTGTTGTGACGTCAAATTGATTATTTTTTTCAGATTCGAATCCTGTTTGGGACCCCGACACCGAAGAGGTCGACCCCGCGGAAGCGAAGTCCTACCTGACTGCACTAGACTTGAAGCACGGCAATACGTATATGCTTTACCGCAGAGACGGCGAGGACTCGACGTCTCTAAACTCCGGGGACTCTGTTCTGATTGGAGTTGAAGACCAGCCCGAATTTCGCGGATTTCAGGAACAAGATGAAGTATCAGAAATTAAACCAAAGTTTCTGCAAAGAATCAATTTGGTTTTTTTTTTACTTTTCAGGGGTTTCCTTAAAATGTTACCAAAATGTCACCCAGCAAGATATAGTGTTGTCGTTTAAAGGTCACTTCCATCTAAGGTCAGTTCCTGTTAATGAGAATGTTATTTTCATTGTTAGGAGTTCGACAACTTGTCAGTGGGTTCAGACGCCTCCAACAATTTCAAAAAGCTTCGCTCTGCTGGAGACCAGAGCAAGATTTCAATTTTTCTCCGGCCGGCTTTCGAAACAAGCAACAATTTCCGTCAGAACCCATTATACAACGAACATGAGGAAAGCGCGCTGTGAAAACTTTTCATCGCCTGATATTGTGATATTTCTTGATGTTTTATTGAGAATTTTATGAATACAACTTAGAAATTTAATATACGTTTTTTTGTCACAAACTATAATTAACATATTGTTAATCTTGTCTTATTTGCATGGCGACAAATATTAAAACCGAATGAATCTTAAAATGGCTAAGGCAAATGAGCTATACTTTTTAGGTAAAAAGAAATGTGGATGGGAAGGCTCGTTTTAGACTTTCTACAACTCCTTTCAGCAACTTATTTTTTCTTGTTGCTTTGCATAAAGTAAAAAGGTTGGCTACTTAGCCAATCTTCTGATAATCTTCATATGACATCATCAAGAGCAGGTAGGAATTAAACCAGGTCATATCTAACTTTAATTGTAAGTTTTCAATGAAATTTCATTTAGATATTTTACTACAAGTGGCACCAAGTTAATAGGAAGAAAAGATTTTGAAAAAATGCCCTAGTATTTGAGAAAAAAGCCTTCCAAATTTGCACATGATGACATCAACAACAATGTATGCACTCAGTTAGAGTGGCTTAAGTGACCAACCTTTACTTTATTAATCTTGTGAGGGAGAGGACGGATGGACGAATTTAATCGATTGCTCTTTTTGCCGAGATGACTTTTTGTCAGAAAGCTAATTGTTGAATGTGACTTAAGTCCAAGTGCTAACTGTTGAAAAGCGTCTTATTGGAAAGGCTTATGGTGTTCAGTTCGTTAAACAGGTCTTGTAACAGTAGGTCCGATGTCTCCTGCACCTTTGGTTAGGTTTAAAAGTTGGAATAGGATAAGATTTTAAACATTACTGACATTTCAAGAGAGTGACCCAAGTATGTGTTCATAATTTAGCAAATTTTAGACAGTAATACCTTCAATGCGACGTTGCTTTCCACTTTCTGGCATTGGGCAGTCTGGACCACAAAAATTGTTGCAACAAGTCTCAACTGATAAATTTAGAAAATCCTCTGAATATTCCCAAATATAGTCAAAACTCTCATGGTCCAAACTATTTCCACTGCAGCAGGCATACGACATAGCGAATTGTGTTAAAGGGGCGGACACAGAAGGCCGAAGGTGCAGTTTGTCGAAAACTCACTTTGTCGAAAACTCACTTTGTCGAAAATGTTCAAAATTTCCAAAAAGTATTGTGTACCTACGTAACATAACATCCTAACCTAGCCTAACAGCACCTAAGTGCCCCCGAAAGGGCTGGGTGGTTGGGTTAGGTTATCTATGTACGCAATACCATTTCGACATTTTGAACACTTTTGACATCTTGCTCTTTATTTTCGACATTCAATTCGACCAATTGTGTTTTCGCCCATTTGTACTTTCGACAAAATGTAGATTTGACATTTCGACAAACTGGACTTTCTACATTCCGTGCACCACCCATGGAAAATACACAAGACAAAATAAGTATTTGCAAGATTTTCTATATACATCTTTAGGTACTTTATACGATTCAAAGAGAGAAATTCTGATAAATTTTATAAAAATACCCGACTCATATATCAGTCGCAATGTTTTTCCTTCTAGTTTTTTCCCTTTGAGAAGCATCGAATACTGGTCGTATCGTATTCATTTATCCTGGGTTTTGATTGATTGTCCCGACCAACACTTGTCAACACCCTACAAAGGTTTTTATTTTACTGAAGCAATAGGGCACTTGGGGGAATTTAAACGAATTTGCACAAACATCTTGAGCCATTTTGTAAAATCTTTTCGCAGTCTCTCTCTTTCTCTCTCTGAGAGCATGCTTGCCGTGTTGCCAAATTTAGGAAATTAGCCTAGTAAGCTTTACTCAATCTTACAAAATTTACTAAAATTTTGCTCTTTATTAGAGTACTGTAAGATTAAGCCTTAGTCACACAACCACTTAAGATGGGCTGCAATAATCTTAAGTTAAAATCATACAAGTGTCGTGTGATTTTTTGACAATATTAAACTGCACAGGGTCTATTAAGATAAAGTATTACACGCAATGCTTTTTCACACGATTGTTCAATCTTAGTAAATTCTTACGATGATCTTAGGATGATCTTAAGACAGTCGGATTATTTTTCTTAGATATTTTTTAAAGAAAACCTAAAATCATGATCACTATGACCATCATAATCTTAAGATTTTTCATATAGACATGAAATAATTGAGTAAAAAAGATTGTGTTAAAATAGCTGAAGTCTTAAAGATCATGATTTGACTAAGATTGTAATAAGATTTAGCAAAGATTTACGAAAATCTTGAGGTGATCTCAAGATTTAGGTAATATTTCTACCATCTTAGAAGAATCACAAGGATGGTTTTAAAATTGTGCTAAGATTTTAATGTTGCAAATTACTAATGATCATCATCATAGAATTCAAGAACGTATGATGAGGTAACCAAGGCTTTCATGCACATCAGTAATGTCTAGACTGTGTGGCAACAGCATCAATTTTCGCGCTCTCTATTTTTAAAATGGGTCTTTTATTTTTAACCAAAATCTTCTGTTTCGCTTAATGATAGAAATTACAAATCCAGTATCAAACATAATAATTTGGATGATTTGTGTGGCATGACAGATTACTTGGCGGAATCCCTAAACCATTCTATTAATTCGTCTAAAATTGTAAAAGTTTTTTTTGTGATCGCTGTAGTTGTTTTAGACGTGACAGTTGCTAGGTGAACAACCAAGATTGTTTTACTCCAAGATCGGTGTAGTATTTCAAGTTTTGGTCGAGTTAGTAAATTGGCAACCTCGCTTTTATTCTCAATGTACTTTTTCGCGAACCAAACGAGTGCGTTAGTCGCCTCGAAAGTACATATAACGTATTGAAGAGCTTATTTTTTCCGAGTAGTCATTTTTGTTTCACGTCTTACCCATAAAAGTTTGTCAACTAAGGATGATTTCTAACTTTGCAAAAACCGTTTGTTTCGCTGGAAGAAGGTCATCAGCAATCTACAGTTTGCATAAAAGGTCACATTTGAATCCAAACAGTATGAATAATCTTCACCTATTTTTGACCGTTAAGAATAATTCAACTTCATGTTATGTGTCAACAGATGCCTGGCTCAGTCAATAACACGTTTGCATGAATCGAATGTAGACTTGAGCAAGGATTATCACACAGACCGTTTGGACAAATTCATCTTGGTAAGTATTCATGTTCAGTTGTGTTCAAGAAGGGGGAATGAATGAAAATTGGTTCGTTTATTTCATTGGCAACGTACTTTAGTTCGCGTACGTCGATGAACTTTTGCCATTGTCTGAATTATTTTAGTTTGTTCGACCCTTTAGAGTACTTGGTTCTTCCCAACAGCAAGCAATTTCTCATGCGTTAAGTTACTTGTATCTTTTGACCCGTCTTTTCTGTCTAAATTTTTCTTCTATGTATACGTACTTTGTTGCAAAGTATTCGTTTTTAGTTTTTTTCTTTTCTTTTCTTTTCACCGCAAAACTATCGGAATATTGTTTTCAGTACTTCTTTTAACCTTAATCTTTAACTTTTAGCACCATTTTCCCCAAACGTAGGAACTATTTCGACATTTTTTAAAATGAAGTTCTCAGACTAGAAATTTGTACTTTCGAGGTGCCGATCAACTAGTTTTTCGGATGCGTTCGAGCCCGGCCCAAACTCGACCAGATGTATACTTATAAAATGTGTTATCAAAGTAATTTAAGCCGTCTATATATAGTCTTTTCAACTTTTTTAAAAGCTCGAGTCCGAGTCGCACTGTCTTATTACTATATGAGCTCCCTCTCTGAGTTCTTCCCTCTTCCACGGAGTGCAAAAATTGCACTGCAAGTGTCTACTTTGTATCTGCGACTCAGTTTTTGCATTTTTTTTATTCTTCTCTCTCGTCTGATTCCGCGTAGAGACGTTTTTGCACTAAATTCTTGATTCCTGTGATAGGTTTCGTGATTTCCAATAACTGAACCGCTTTGAGTCACATTCATCTGACGTTAGGTTTTCAAGCAAACTCATTCACAATTAACTTAAAGAATGAGCCCGTCAAAAAGTATCACCATACTACAATAGATTGCCTGTAACTTGCGGGCAAACACGTATGTCCCAAATTAAGGCGTGGACCCTTTGTTCTGGGTTAAATTCGGTCGATTAGACGTACTGTGGGTAAAATATTGCCATACTATTACCGTTTCAACCTACCGTACGACGGTAGTACTTTTCAACGATGCCAATGAAAATATACTTTTATACTTTTTCAGTTGAAGATAACTACCTACCTCCTACTTAGGTACTGTGATTAGATTGTATTTTCCTTCAGAAAAGATATGGCCACTACAAGACAGTGGAAGAAGTTCCGAAACTTGTTTCTCACGAGGAGATGGAAGCAGCTAAAAAGAAGGCCATGATTGAAGGCTTGGTCTACGTGACTGTCATCTTTGCAGCCCTCATGGTCGGAACTATCTACATTTTTAGAAAAGAAAAGGTAATGCCTAGTCATATGTATAACACCACATATCTTTCAAGTTTACCTAGGTATGATTACAAGCAAGATTTTAGCATTTAAGCTTACTCTGTCACATAAGGTAAAGTTTATTCAACTAGTAGTCTAGACTGTTATACAAATAGGAATGCTTGTTTTTTTACCTGTTTTGCATATTTCAGTTTGATTGCAGGTTCATCACAACATTGAAGTAGCAGAAGCTCAGAAGGCTGAAGCTGAGAAACCCAAGTGAAAGTGAAATTGAATTTCAGTCATGAAATAAATTTTTATTCTAATAAATTTCAAGTGATTGATGATTGAAAAGCATTTTGGCTGTTTGAAAAATCAGGTTTGCAGTTGTAAAGATCCGGAATCAATAAAGATTTATATATAAATTTCTTCAAGGTTTTTATTTTTGTTTTGTTTCAAATAGGGGGCAATATATCAAGTTCATCTTTGGTTACCTAATGCCCACGTGGAAGCCCTGGTTAGGGGTTCTATGATTTGGGCGGCTATTGATTTTTACTGTCAGCTTTGTTCATACTTTTATTTAGGGTAAATAGTCCATCCTCTCTTATAGCAAAAAGTCTTGTCCAAAATCCTTAAACTCATCCTCAAATTCGATAACTTAAAAAGTTAACCACTCGACATTTTTTTGTACTTTTACCACCATAATTACATCAGCAAATCTGAAAAGCACGAAATAAAAGGTTAGCCCTATCAAATTTCGTTGAATAAATGTTAGTGGTAAGATGATTGTTGATTATAATAGTCTATTCTGTTGTTACTGAAGTAAGTTGATATACTAGAACGGTTTCAAAAGCCTTGGTTAGACAAATGTGAAACGCTGTAGAACGTTCGATTACTGGAAGTTTTTTCTATTTTTTCACCTACAAACTAACATTATCCAGACTATATTGAACTGGCCTTATTATAGGGCTCTAGGTAGAAGTGAGCAAGGGTTTGAGTTGTACTCAGACGGGAGGTTTGGTGATTGAAAAATCACAAAGGATGCTTTTCTCCGTCGCGAGTCCTCAAAATTACGGTAAAAACAATATAAACTCGTTCAAAGGATCTTATCTAGGGTAAATCGGAAGAGAATCCTCTTTTTAATTTCGTCACTGAAATGATGCAGTCAAAGGGCTTTTCTAGCTCATTAAACCATAGACATAAAAAGATGGAGTTTTTTTAGTACCTATGGCTTATACTCGATCCTCCAAAATATATTTTACCTTGGTATTCCGATTAGAAAACAAAACCAAGGTAACATTTTACCTTTTTATTGTGATTGTGTTTTTGACAACAAAATAATACAGAATTAAGTTAACTGTCAGTTCTGGTGAAAAGTGTCTCAAAGGATCCTTCAAACACACTCGCTCAACATTTCTTTTAAAAACTGGTTATGTCATGAAGTTTAAAACAGTTGAACTCTTGAAATTGGAGTGATAACTGTTCCGGGATGGCGACTGCCGAAGTAGCACAGTGTTCTTGCTACTTAAAGCAGCTCCCTGTCGAGATTCACATTCAAATTTTGATGCTAGTTGATCCTCTGGACATCCTGTCCTATGCCAGAACATGCAAGTTATTCACAAAATATGCTGAAAATCAACACTTGTGGTAAGTGCAGAATTCCATCTTCTTTTTCTTTTGTACTTTTCTCTGTTGTCAACATTTTTCTTGGTTGTCATGTCAAACTAGTAGATACAAGTTTTTCGACGTTTTTTTCAATTAAATCTCCGTTGCTTGCGTGAAGAATCGCTAGTCTAAGCTATACCCACTTAATTTATTATTTGAACATGTAGGAAACATCAGTGGATGAAGTTGCGAAGCAAAACACCGTTTACATTCCTTCCAATTCCTACCTTGGTCGACCTAGGCGTCAATTTCAAGGATGCCTGCCAGAGACTTTGGAAGATTCTTGTCAATGAGAGTTCGTTTGGAGGCCTCACTCCTTCCAAGTAATTCATTGGCGTGAAAATGTTTGTCTTGAAGGTTTTGAGCCCGTTGATAAAGCTCCCACCCCGACGGGCAATAATTTACAGAAATGAATGCTAAAAAATGAGAAGAAATTGGAATTCCTACCAAGGGCTCCTTAAGGGTAAGGTACTTTATAACGGACCTGAATTGCTTTCTTAAAAATCGTGGTCCGCAACGAATCCTTCGTCTGGTTTCAACAGTGATGTGATATTTCTAATGTCGATTGTAATTTTCAGTTGATGGCTGAAACGTTTGTCATCTTGTAGGTGTCTTCATTGTCGAGAGTTTACCTGCGCTGATTCTTGCATCGAAGAACGTAGCTCCAACCCTAAGGTGTCCATCGACATTGGTGGAAAAATGACTTGGATCGTCACACCTGGATTTTCTCTCCAGGTGAGTCTCGTCAGTTGCTTAGTGGACTCGCCGGGCTGATTCACTGTCAGAGCACACCTGCTCAAGTGATAGAACCGAATATTGATTCTAGACACTTTTGAGGCAGTTAAAGCTCGAATTTTTTTTCAAAATATTTATCAACCTATCAATAATTTCCTTAGCTATACGTAGCAGAATGTTTTAAAAGCAAATTCATTCGTATTGATTTTTTGTCTTCAAAATTGTAAGAGAAAAAGACACTTAAAAATGAGTTATGCCTTGAACATATAAAAGAAAGAAAGACCAGAGATGGATAACAGCCGTCACAAATTTATCTAATTTATTTCAGCGCCACCTATCAATGATTGCAGTGCCAAAACTCCTGAAATGCTTCGACTGTGATACAACCATAATTAGAAATGAATATGTGGTGAGGATTATTTTCAGATTTTTATCCGATATTTCCTACTCTAACTGTTTTTTTCTCAGATAAATTTGAAGTTGAATTTTATTGCACGCAAATAACATTTCGTCAATGATTCCAATTATTATTAAACATTTTTAGCACCTCTGTTTTTCTTTCTCCCGTAAAGCTTTTCGATAGGCCCGATCGACCTCGGACAAGACCTGAACGCATCCTTAACTCAAGCATCCCTGGAATCAATTTGTCATATTTTTTTTTCAGTGTGACTGTGTTCCCGACCCTGACGAATTGAATCCTCCTTCACTGAGAAGTGGTTTTCCAATGCGGTCTCCGTACTGCAGGACGAGAGTGATGTCGTCTCACACCGCTCTCGAGTATTGTTCCCAGCCGATCGCCGACATCAATTCTCAAACCCATTTAAGTCAGGTGCCAGTCGTTTCTTTTCTCCCTTGAGAAAAAAAAAAAACAAAAAAAAACAAGGCAAGGTTGCCAGCAATCAGTGTTGCTAGGTCTGAGTCTGCAGTCGGAACTTTTGGTTGAACACAAAGTATATGAAGAGGTTAGGTTTGAACATGTAGCATTTTGGTGAAATTTTAATAAGATTTCTGGCAACACTGTAGCAATCCTTATTCCAGATTCTTTTCCTTCCAGCCTTTTTGTCTTTTCTGCGAAGAAAACAAAGTGAACCGGATGCTGTGCGAGCGTGAGATGGTCACGGAGACGAAACACAAGATGAAAGGGGTCAGACCTCCCTACATGTCCGTCACTGCCGACGAGGTATTATGATTGTTTTGAACGAAAAAGACATCATGATAAATGAGGCAGACCATTATACTAACAAAATATGTTTGACGCATGACTTTCTTACCTATTCGACTTAAGCCTCGTTCACATAACCATTGGGCTGGGTGCATGAAACATCAAGTCTTTCTAGTTCCACAAATAAAAGTAATTCTTTGCATTTGCGAAACAAGCTAGACTTGTGGTTTCGTGCGCTAGACCCCATGGTTATGTGACTGAGTCTTTATGCACATAAAATCAAATTTCCAAGTGTTGAATTAGATATTATCTCTTGCAGGACTTCCTCAACTACAACGCGCTCTCCCCCCTCTCCAACGGTTATTGCAGGGACACGGCGTCAATTCTTGGCGCGAACAATTTGGGTAAAGTGGTGCCAGATCTGGTGGAATTTCCTTTAAAAAATCAATATATTATATACAATATATTATATACTTAGCGTCCGCCTAATGGCTACGCAATAATTTCGTAGTTTGCACAAATTTGGTGGAATTTTTGTGGTGATATTTCTTGCAGCAGAGCCTTAAGCATTGACAATGTAACTAATGATATTAATCGACCTTAGTTTAAGTATGTTTGAGGTACCTTCATTCAAAGTATAACTGAATGATTTTTGTTTTTAAGACCTTCTGTCGCCGCTGTTAGCACTCGAGCACGAAGAGGCGTTCCCCATCGCCAAGGCTTACCTGTCGCACCTTTTAAAGCTTCACAAAATGGTCGGAGACTTGCAGCGTCCCAATAGTTCGCTCATTCTCACCCTGGGGAAAGTTCCAGCGCCGGTCAAAGAATCGCTGATAAAATTCTTCTTCGAGGAAGTTAAAGTAGCTCGGTGAGTTTCAAGTGTTGGAAGTAATATGACTAGGCTGTCCCACATCAAAAAAACAAAAAAAAAATCGTTACTAAGAAACTGGTCTAGATTTTCAATAGTAAGGTGGCTTTTTTCGCAAGATTAATTTTATAACGTTGTTAGCTGGTACTCATTATTTTTTGTTTTAAAAATTGTTGCTTGACTTAAAACACTTCCAGACTCTGCCTCCTTCCTAAAGGCCTAGCCATAGCACAACTATTCGAAGTCGACACTTGCATTGTTGTCGACAGCGGAGCTTTGTCGACGTCGGTGTGGGTCGTCATCGACGGGAAAGTGGACGAGTCACGAACTCAGACAATGAATGTCGGTGGCTGGCACGTGTCGCAGTTCCTCAAGCAAGCATTGACGTGGAAAGACAACAAGGTAAAATAAGCTAACCTGTTTTTTGAAAAAACAACAACAAAGTAGCTTTTTTTACAAACGCACCCAGACACGCCTGTCTATAACTCTTTTGAAGGATGCTTCGGGGGCAACGATTTCAAGTTTAGATACTTCTGGAGTAAAGGAGAGATGTCGCCTGTCAATCAATTTGGCACGGGAGGGTGTCGCCGACCACAGATCAGGAGCCTCAGTACATCAAGGAGGTAGAGCAAAAATCTACACATTACGACATAAAGACTGTATCAAATCAAAAATAAAGAAATTATATTTTTTAAAGATAGAAACTGGATAGCTTTGACGTGTGTTAGATGGCTTAAACCTGATTCACATTTGATTGTACCACTTTGAGACCTGTATACGACTAAATTTCGCAAGATTTTTGCAAGTTTGTAGGAAAATCGCAATTTAGGTCATGGATTAGATGTAGACAGGTCTGTGACAGGTAGGTCTACGGCGTGTCTAAGACCTTCTTAACAGCAGTGGACTGGTCTGAGATTAGCAAGAGCCTAGTCACAAGGTCGATAAGGTTGAAGTCTGTTATACAGGTCTCAAACAACTGAGGCAGATTAGTCGCATCATGAGATTGTAACATGATTAGAATATTGACACTTGACGACGGGGAATTTTCATGTTGTCGCAATTCCTACATTGTCGTAATTTCCTCTCAGTGAGAATGGAAAATTGATTTGTGACATTATGAGAAAGGCGACAACTGGAAATTTGACCTGGACGACAATTAGTGTTGTTTTGTCTGTAGGAGGTGCACATTTCAATTCCACCTGCACAGGTGCGCGGACCGAGACCCTTCACATCAGATCGCAGCGAGACACACAGAGAAAGTTGGAAGTCATCGAAGTCTCGCTCTCGTCGGAGCTCTACCTCGCGCCGGAAATGATGTACGCCTCGCTGGACTTGCCAGGTACGACTAAGCTGTATCATTGATCAAAAAATACTGCTAAGAATTTATTATACAAGCCTATCTAGCTTTTTTCGTGTTGATTTTGGCCCCACTGACAATATACAGGCTTACAACTCTCAGGTGTCTTAAACACTTTTTTATCGCTCAGGAATGGTCCGTGAAGCAACTCGGGACCTCCCTGATCATTACGTCAAGGATTGCTTTTCGAATATACTCGTTGCGGGTAAAAATTTTGAATTAGTATGAACTCAGAATTTTCACCTAACCCGCCAAAGCTCCAGCTGAATATTCTCAAAATTTACCACGAAAATTTTATGACGTTTCTTAAAAATTTTATCTCATCTTTGTTGTCTTAAGCTTAATGAATATGGCTGTAAGATATCTAAGATTACCCTGCAAGATTTAGGAATTTTTGTGAATACGGTCCAAGTTGTGGTCTAACCACCAATTTTTCTCCCTACACAGGTGGCAACACAAATCTTCAAGGCTTTGTTCAGAGGTTCTCATCAGGTAAGTTCCACATAACTACCGCCAGTTTAAAAATATATTATCGATGCTAACACATTCAATGTTGCCAAGTCTGAACTTTTGCGTCTACATATATGAAATTCAGGGTTAGATCACAATCTGATTTGCTCTTATTTTGGTGGAATTTTTCTGACGTTTCTGGCAGCTCAGGCACAATAAAAATGAACATTAACTTATGAGCTCGACATAAACACCACATACCACCAAATACAGAAGCACCACCAATAGGGATAGTAATCCATTTGCTCGGTGTCGAGTCAGTCTAAGGTTTGATTCTCATTTTCTAACTCGATTACAGACCTTCGAGAACTTATGCCCGAGCACGCCATGATCATCAACGTCTGCCCACTCCGGACCGGCAGCCACTCCTGGAACACCGTGATGGGGGCAAATTCAACAAAAATCGCAACACCTTATGGTAAAAAATGATCACGAAACTTCTTTTATGTCGTACGCCATGTAAGTTGCCGTGTTTTGATAGGTAACATTTTTGCGTTTTAGGAAGCCTTCTGGAACCTCTCTCACCTGGGGGTCCCATATGGATGATTCGAGAGGAATATATTATATTTGGAACTCACCTCCTGGCAGCCCCGGATGCTACTGATATGGAAGGATAGGAATATCTTTTGTGATTTTTCATTTTTTTTCAAGTATTTGCACCGATTCTACTTCAAATTGGACTTTTTCTACTTACCGAGGGAAAATTTTTATGTTTTCTTTTTTTTTTGTTGTTGTTGTTTATCGAAATGTTTTCTCGTTCAAATTTTGTACAAGAAAAAAAATGACTGGACGGAATGGAGCTAATTTTTTTTCCTTACTTTGCCTAAAAGTATTTTGTCAACATTCATTCTGATGTAAAAAAATTCAATGATGTGAATAAAACTTGGATGGCCTGTTTTAGTTAAAATAAAATGTTTTCTACATTCAATCGATAGACAAGGATGTTATATTAATAAAAAAAGAAAAGTATTTCATTGAGCCGGACTGTCGTACTTTTCTAATAAAGGTTGCGAATCAGCAAACGTTTATTTCAAGGACTTGCAAATGTTCACGATATTTAAGTCATATCACAGAGACATTGAATTACAAGAGATTTCAAATCGACATTCATTCATTTTTGTATTTACATACGTCGATACACAACGTTGATGATTCAGAATTCAATTATGAAAGTGCAAATTGTAAAACACTTCAAGGTGTCTCGGTAAAGCCTAGGACACTACGGCGGCCGTACGAAACCAGTCGTGTAGCCTATTGTACAAATACAAAAACTTATTCATAATTGGTCAACCGTTATTCAGCCTATTGTTTCGTACAGCCGCCATATTGGTTATGTGACAATGGCCAAAGCTAATTTTAGTTGATACCTTATTAAAAAAAAAGAATTTCACACAAAAATAAAGTTTAGACGCAGGAGCAAGCCTTGAAAAAATTAGGAATTTAATTGATTGTCTGTTCAATTAGTTAATTAAGGAACACGAACTTTTAATTATATTTGGTCATGAATGAATGCAATCGAATAAGCATCTTTTACATGTTGTCTTCAATTATCTCTAAAGAGAGAGAGAAAAAAAATCGATTCTAGACACTTGGTGAGAGTACTTCAAAACTCAAATTACACTTCAATTCTTATAAAAGTGAAAAATGACGTTTAGAGATAACATGAGGTCACTTAATGGTGTTCTCTTTCAAGCAGATTAGCAAAAGTTGAATGCCCGATATCAAAAAATTTTCACTGAATGCACCTCACTGTAAATAACACTGAATTGACAAGTGGGTTTAACAACACAAGTTTCTACCAGCAGGTTCAGCTTCGACCAGATCACCGACCAATCTCCGGCCGGAAGAGGATCCGGCAAGTATGGAGTTATTGTTCTGAAGGCGGGAGAAGTAGCCCTTCTTGATGCCGTCCCAGCCGTCATCGATTTTGTATTCGCCGCTCTGAAAATTCAATTATATTACTTTTTGTGGATTATGTAAATTTCCTTTTTTTTTCTTTTTCTTTTTTTTTTTTTTGTTATTTTTTGAGACCCGGTGCTGCCAGTAATGTTTCTTACATTTCACCAGAATCTAACGAAAATATCGCATTCTTCATTTAACTCAAACTTAAGACATATGTATTTTAAATTCCATTAAAGGAAATTTTTAGGGATAGTTTGGCTTTTGGTGGAATTTTTGTGACATCTCTAGAAATACTACAGCTAGCAAAACTTCCACCAAAACCTGGCTTTATAGAACCTTATAGTAATTCCACCAGATCCGACTACCTAAGCAACAATCTGATTTCTTAAGCCTTGATTACATAACATGGGTCTAGGTGCACGAAACACAAGTCTAGCTTGTTTTTCAAATGCAAAAAATTATTTTTATTTGTGCAACTGGATAGACTTGAGGTTTCGTGCGTCCGACTCAACGGTTATGTGACAAAGGCTCAATTTAACGACATGTCGTACCTTGATTTTGTCGTAAATTGTTTGAGAGAGAGACGCGAAGGCTTCTGTAACATTATAACCAGTTTTTGCCGACGTTTCGAAATGTGACATCTTGTGGTGCTGAGCAAATTCGGCTGCTTCTTGTTGGCTGACCTCGCGAGTGTGAGAGTCTGAGTCCGCGATGTCCTTTTTACAACCAACCTGGAATAAAGTGATAAGTAAAGTCTTTCTGAAATTCAGACTAGGTATTGTGGGATGTCGCGTTTACAATTGTATCAAAATATTGTTGGTTTACTTGGTGAGAAAAGTACGAGCACCAACAATTAATTACATTTTTTAAAAATAATTAAAGTTGCGAAATTTTAAAGTGGAATAAAGAATTAGTTTATGATTAGAATTTTTCATCGACTCGCTACATGATCTTGCATTTAATTTTTCCAAGAATCAAATTTCGTACTTTTGAATTCATAACAACATTTTACAAACATCCGATGTTTTCGGAAAATTTTTCATTACAGAACACTGAAAGAGTTCAATGCAGTTTAAATTGAGACCGAAAAATTAACTCTATTTTGCTAAGCTTTTATTTTGTGTGGTATTCCTAAAAATTTTGATACAAAACATAGTTATGAATTTGTACATTCAAGTCGATCAAATTTTGAGGAAAAAAAATAAGCTATGAAAAAAAACAACTAATTGTTTTCTCACAGATACTTTTACATCTAAAACCTCTATTGACAAAAGAAATTTTTCTTGTATCATCTCTTGTCTGTTATCGGGTCTGGTTTTTCAAGATGAAAAAAAAGAAGATGATATTTTTACAATCAAGGTATTTGTCAGTACATGAAATTTTTAGCTTTCTTTGAGCTTCTTACCAAAACGAAGACAGCTTTGTACGGTTCGATGTGGCGTTTGGCTTCATTCATCCAGGTGGGTATGTGCTTGTACGTGTCCCGATTACTGATGTCGTATGACAGGACGACTCCAACGGAATTTCGGTAATATGATTTTGTTATCGACCGAAACCTCTCCTGAAATTAAAAATCAATGGCTGATATCTTCGTAAGTCGTTTCATCTCAAATTCGAGATGAGACGGTAAGAAAACCTCAATATTTTCTCAATACTTTCAACCTCTCTCATCTCACATTTGAGATGAGACGACAAACGAAGAAATCAGCTAATGTTTAACGATAGTATCAAAGTTTTCTGAGCACGCATACGCGAGAGAGCAAGGACAGTTTGGACATTTCGGATAATTCGTTAATACCTGACCAGCTGTATCCCACAATTGTAGCTTCACTGTGACTCCGTCTTGGACACGAAGAAGTCTTGCAAAAAAATCAACTCCTACTGTTGGATCTGACACTTCAGCAAAAGTCCCGTCTGTAAAATTCCTAAGCAGAGAACTTTTTCCTACAGTGGAATCGCCTATGAGGATGACACGGAACTGGTAGTCAAAGATGGGGTCCACCATGGTGGAGGTGAGGTCGTATTCTACCGGGGAGGGTGGAGAAAATACTTCGACTGTTCCGGATTTTTTACCGGAGAAAAAGTGAAGTGTCATTAAAATTAGATTGGGGACGACGAAAAGAGGAAAGAAAACAAAGAAGAACGAACACTATCGGTTTCCAGTGAGACATGAAATCAAGTCGCGGCAGCTCTCAACTGAACAAAAACTGGTTACGACAGCTGAAAGCACTCAAATCAGAGCCTTAGTACACAACTTTATTCTATACAAACAAGAAATTAATTGCGTTTAACGTTTTCCTCCCACTCGTTTTTCACTGTCCTTGAGTTTCTGCAGGACTAGGAGGTATTTTCTTTGCTTTCTTAGATGAACCAGAGAGCAAAAATATTGTTGCATGGGTGTTGAAGATCGAAAACTTGATACTGAATTAATTTCTTTGTCACAAACAGACACTAATTTTAATTTTCTTTGTTATTCATTTGTCAAGATTGTTTATTGCGTCATTTTTGTGCAGATGCAGTACAAGGCCACCGTTGACAAAAAAGATGGTTTAGTCATTTGTCAGATAATACTTTTGATCAATCTAGTTTTAAAAATAAATGGAAATGAAGTATATTTTTTAAATATACTACTTTATGTGAATATTTTCCAATTGTAACAAAAAATTATTAATTAATTTGGAATTTCTGTTGGCAACAGCGTTACCCATGCACGCATGGGCATGTG
Organism: Apocyclops royi; assembly: GCA_900607525.1. Taxonomy (NCBI): domain Eukaryota; kingdom Metazoa; phylum Arthropoda; class Copepoda; order Cyclopoida; family Cyclopidae; genus Apocyclops; species Apocyclops royi. The sequence continues at coordinate 35,177 of LR035775.1, forward strand.
TGGCGTGGGTTGCAGATTTTCTCGTCACTCCCCCTCGAAAAAAATATCCTGAGCCTAATTCGGTTCTTCTGTATAATATGACTAATTATGTCGGATACAGACGCAGTTTATGTAGAAGCAATTTATTACATTATATTCAGATCAAAAATAGTCAAATAATGATAGTAAAGATACAAAATCAAAGAGGAAGTTGTCGATGTTACCTCGATGAAGCGGAAAGCTTAAAAAGTAGTCACTAAACCTTTCAATTCGATTTTGATTTTAAATTATATTTTAAGAATTTGCCACAATGTAACCTTGGAACAGGAACGATTCTGGAATAGCGATAGAATGAATTCAGCTTATTAAAGCGACTAAGGAAACCACACTCCAATTTTTTTCAGAAGAATCAAACCGTACTGTCATGAGAAAATCCTTTTGTTGACGTCACATATTCTCCACATATTTACGTCTGCCCATCTACTCTCTCTCTACAAAAACGAACAATTGCAAACCAAACATTCATATTTTCTAAGGTATAGCAACAGACAATATGACGTCATAACTTATTCAATTAGCTATGAATGACCAAACCTTCTTTTCATTTACTTGGGTCTTTGTGTGAAATTCTTTTCTTTCGAAGCTTAACCAAACGATTTTTTTCTTGTTACACTATATATGACTAATGTAAGAACGCTTAAACAGATTTTTTTTTTAAACTAGTACATCAATTTTATCTTAATTACTGATCATCTTTCTCCCTCCCACCCACCAACTTTAAAGTTGGCTGCATTCATTATCCAGTGGTCAACAAACTGGCATTGAGAGCTGCAGTCCTGGGATTGAGCCGCCACCCACGATAATTTTTTTTATCAGAGAAAACATTGCGGAAAGAGAAAAATGAAATTATTCATCCAATATCGTTTTTATCCTACCCTTTGTAATTATTATTATATTAATAATCATGGGTCAGAATGAATTAAATGAAATTAAAATTTTAACAAAAATCATTCTGTTAGGTTTTGCAGTGTAAAGCAAGATTTACTAAATGTATGTTGGTCTTTGCAAAATTTCAGATTATCATCATTTGATGTCATAACATGAAGGCAAAAATAAAAGTGTAAATAATAAGGTTTTCACCAAAATATGTTTTATATATTTTTACTACTAGTGATGCCACAGTTGATTGGATGAAAAAAGTTTTGAATATAAATACCTTTTACCCCTTACCGTAGTCCAATTATTTGACAAAAGGCTGGTCTCTAAAGTTAGAGGTGACCTGCTGTCCACACTTAGGTACTTACCAAGCACTGTTGGTGAAACTCAACTGAATTGACACTTTCTAACTCTCAATTCTAACAAGAACTTGGCTCTGTGACATAACCATAATATACTTTATCATTTCTACAGCAAGGGCTTTGTAACCTATAACCAGAAATTATATCACTGTCTATGCTAACTACTTGCAGAGTAACCCAATGACTCTATGATTTTAATAACCAAGACTTAAATAACTTGTGTGAGTTGGTTTTGGAAAATACTAACAAATTTAATAAAGTATCAAAAAGTAAATTACAATAAAATCAACAAGTTAATCCTAAAATTCACATTTGTCATTTGTACCAGGGCGGCAACCATACCAGGGTGGTACTTTATAACCCCCCCCCCCAATTTCTGTGCCTAGTTATAAAGACTTTGATGCAGCTAGCACGATCCTCTGTTTGTAATCACTGTAGTTTTTTTATCAGACTAGCCTTCTATGTATACAAAAGTAATAGCTTAATGTGAATAAGAAAAAAAATGGAAACTTTTTTAGAGTGCTTTGGGTCCTTATCATTTTTCTAGATATGACGATTGTCACCAATATTATGATGATAAAATTTCGTACCTACTTATCAGTTCATTTTTCTGTACGGCTATTATAATGATGCCACACCATTTTAAACTCGTTTGTCAGTTTTTCGGCCTGCAAGCAGTGTTACCAGAAATATCAGGAAAATTTCCTCAAAAGCAGAAAAACATATTGTGTGTATAGTCTAAGTAAAGTTCTTTTCATACACAAAACTTTATACTGGGGACTTTAAGTAATTTCCCAAAATCTGGCAACACTGCGGTTGCAAGTATTCGACGAATCGCAACCCTACTTGTTTTTCGAAAATCGAGCGAGTCGGGCTTTTTAATGTCTTGAGTAAATCTTTTGCCTTTTATGTTTTTTACTTCTAAGGTTGGCTTGCCTGCGTGCGTGTGTGAACTGCAGAGAGAAAGAGAGACGACTCCCATGTCCCGTGGACTCACCAAGGATCTTCATTTAGCTGGACGATCTTATAAAATTTTATACTGAGCTGATTCATACTGTTTTTGCTCTGATAAGTTGTCGTTTAAAAATGGTAAAATTTTTATAGATGAAATAATATAAAATACTAAAACACAGAAAGTCACATTGCTTGTTCATCAAGGATAATGAGAAACATGAGGTTACAATGTTATTTTATAATAGAATTTATCAAAGAATAAAAGATTATTTAATTGCCTGCTTTTTAAAGAGAATCACCACACTAAAATTTTGCATATCATTTTCGTAAGCTAGAGATTTTTAAACTAAAGCAGTAATTAATCAATTGATATCTGAATTGTAAGATAATTTTAAGCAGAGGGTTCCCCCCCCCCACGTGCCTGCCCCGGTACAATTGCTTTTTCCCCCCTGAGAAGACGAATGAATTATTCATGGGCCAGAACCTAATATCGGTCTTGAGGTAACAGTAACTGAATTTTGCGGTGCTTTTTTTTTCTCTCGAAAAAATTGAACTTCAGAAAATTTCAGCACCTAATTGTGTAAATGTTTTCACGTCGTTTCGTGAAGAAAAGATAATGCTTTTCGCGAAACAGCACATTCTTGGAATGTAGCCTCTATGCTTCATCCTATTTGTAATTTACGAGCGTAAATATTTTATAAGATTAACTACAGGTGTAACCTTCCGTTACGTAACTTATAATGTACTATTTTTGAAATTTAGAGCTGATTGAAAACAGATTTTCGCGAAAAGACACGCTACGTTAGAAAAGGCAAATGGGTATTAAATTATTTTTCCTCTGTTGCTTGTAAAAGCAAAGCACTATCCTTTTGCGAGTGACGTGTCCTTTCGCGGAAGTGAATTTTTTTAAAAATTAGAATTAATTTTGAACTATTCGACATTTTCGGCGGAGTGCCGTGTGCGATATTTTCAACGCGATTTTTTTTCTCAATCAAGCTAAATTCTTTCAAGTTTCATAAGGGAACTTTCTCTATCACTTAGTCTTGAATGTCACTCGGTACCTATTGCAGTTGTGTAAATGCCTCATTGTCTTCTAAAAAAAATTTCTCATCTACCTTTACCAAGCAGTGGTGAGTTGTTGTAGCCCGTTTCTGTGTCGTTGCGCGTAGGGGAATACTTTTCTATTTTTTGGATACATATCTCCCCTCCCTTCCTACTATAGGCTTTTATTGTGCAGGGCAAATTGAAGTATATTTTTCATAGAGGCATCTTCCTTTGTTTAATAGTCATGGTCATGAACACTGGTCCTCGCTTCACAACAAAATATTCCATGTTCTATGTTAAGACAAAACGTTTCTTACTTCTAATGTAAAGGAATTCTTGCAGATCTGGCAACAGTGGTAAAGAAGTTACTATCAAATAAAGACGAACATTCATGTGTTCTTACTTTCTTCTGATTTCATTTTAAACTCACTCGATTTTTTTATTGTGGATAATACTGGATTGTGTAACAAAGTCAGTACACTGGAACCAACCTGACAATTCAATAATTTTGAACCCATTCTGTTTGACTAAAATCAATTCAAAAATAATTACACGTTAGGACGATCAGCTATCAGTAGTTAATTGTATAAATGTTTTAATGTCGTTTCGGCAATAAAAGATAGTGCTTTACGCGAAACAGCACATTCTTGGAATTTAGCTTCTATTCTTCATTCTAATTATAATTTACGAGCGTAAATACTTAATAAAATTGACTGCAGGTCGAGCTAAAAAAGTAAAAGCTAGGCTGTTGTATAAATAGCCATTTAAAAAAAATAGGCTAGACGTCAAGTTCTAGTTTCTACGCTGGTTATGTGACTGAGGCTTCAAAGTCCATTTTCTTAAAGCTATCAGTTACTCTGAATTATTTGGGCTAGTACATTTTTATGAGTAATAACAAACACCATGTCAACTCCATGCATTTTTTGGACCCTGGTGCAGGCCCTCTTGCAGTTCAGAGTGGGTTGCATATAGAAAAAAAGAGAAAGAAAGAAATAAAAAAAACCTTTTTCTATCTCCATGAACTTCGGCCGTTCTCTTTTCTTTCTTGAAGAGGGCCCATCGGCTTCGAAAACCACTCTCTCCTTTTTTTATTTTGGCTCAGAATCGAGGTTTCGTGACCGCGAACATTTTCGCGCGTTTGTGTGCGCGCGATAATTTTTTTCCCCTTTTTGAAGTGAAGTGAACGCTCATTTCGACATTGTCGGCAAGAAAGGGAGAGACACACAAAGGGAATAAGAAAAAACAGAAGCTCTGATAGAAAGTTTGATAGTATTGTAGCTTTTTCATGGACTTTTTCTTCCTAAAAATTCTCCTGTAAAGTGGTAACTGTTTGCTGGTTGAGCGTTTACTCTCTGTGGCAAACTTGTTCATTTCTTCTTTCGTCGTCGAAGCGAATTCCAGCGAATATTCGAACGTGAAGCAGTTCTACTTTGAGGCATGACTTGTTCAAGTGAATTAAGTTTTCAAATTGTGCTGGAAAAAAACAAAAAAACTTCAAGATGGTTCGAATCTTTGCCGGCAATGAAGGTCAGATAAGATACGACGATTGATGTAAAAAGTTTTGCACGTAGTAATTGACAGCAACCTTTTCGGTGAAATTTATTCGTGGGTGGAAGAAAAAAAAGAAGTTAAGTTGAGTTAAGTCGAGTCAAGTCTCAAGGGTGGCTAAGAAAGAAACTTTGGGGAATTTCAACAGTTTTCAAAACCAATTTTTAAGAGTCAACTTTTTGTTCAAAAAGCTTAAAAGGAAATTGTTGATCAAAATTAAATGAATGTTATACATTTAATTTAAGATATTTTCGAATTTTTCAAAAATTCCTTTCTGTCTGCGATGAATTTTGGTGACATTTTTAGCAGCACTGTTCTTGAATTTCGAGATAATGTTCTTTTCATTCGATTTTAGCACCTCGACAAAAAACATGACCTTGTATTATAAAACTCTATTTTAAGAAGATCGGACTTTCGAGAAAAAGAAGCAATACTACTAATGCCCTTTGTAACAACTTGACATACTTGAATGAAACTAATAAATTCATCGAGGGAGGGTTATGTGAGATAATTACGATAATCTTTTTAATTTATGTCTTGTCGACATGTTAATTCTATGAACATCTCAATAACGAACACTTTTTTTTTGTCGCAGTGCTCACTTTGTGAGGTTGAATCGAAAACTGAATTCGTGTCTTTAAATCTTCGAGTTAGTCGAGGCAGGTTAAAGCTTCCAAAATTTGTGATTTCGGAAAATATTTAAAAATTGAGTTCAGTATTCATTAAATTACCGACGAAAATTTCTTGTCATATTTCAATAAATAGATTACCAAGCTAATCTCTTTAAGTCAGTTTTTAATCTCAATCGGATACCTTTATCCTTATCACAGGTTAGTCTTTAAGTCGCTTAACTTACCTTGTCTTAAAAGCTCACAGAAGTGTTCAACGGTCCATTGAATTTGTGGTTTATAGTTGAAGAAAAAAAAGAAGAAGAAAATCATTAATTTTGACATTTACAAACCGCAAACAGATGAAATTGATTTTTTACTTCATGTGAGAACTGTGGACAAAATATTTTTGCAACCATAGATATCATGACAGTTCATTAAAAGTGTCGGAAAGATAGACCAATGACGTTAAAATGAACACTAAGCTATTTCATTTCTTAGGCAGGACAGTTTATCTTTCGTTTTTTGGTTTCAGTTTAATAAATAAGATATCCCATTCCGATTTAAATATTTAGTTGAAGGCGGGGAGCTGCAAAAAAAGAATTTGACGAATAGAATTAAAGATGCTTCTGGTGGAATTTGAAATGACCTGGCAATCAGCACTGATTGTCAGCTCGTAATTTTGATTAAATTGTGTTGTCACATTTCAAAATGTTTCACTACCCATATTGTCGAAAAGCATAATTGTCGCAAATGAATACTTCAAAATTTTATTTCTATAATAAGCCAACCTAACTTAATCTGTATTAGGGGGGGGGGGGTGGGACCCTTGGCGGGGTACGGCGACCACATTAATGCGCCGCCCGGCCTTATTGCATACAACTTTTTTGCCGTCCCATCTTGGTCGACCGTGGATCCGGGTCTGGGCNNNGCTATCCCCCCCCCCCCCCCCCCCCCCCCCCCCCCCCCCCCCCCCCCCCCCCCCCCCCCCCCCCCCCCCCCCGCGACCCTTAGCGGGGTACTGCGACAACATTAAAGAGCAGCCAGTCCTAATTGCATACAACTTTTTTGACGTCCAATCTTTGTCGAACCTGATAACCGTTCTGAGACTTCCAAATCAAGATTAGCCGCCATGGTGACTACTACTATTAAACGTAATCAGAAAAATGTCCGTTTAAAATAGGGCAGACATCCGGGTAGAGATTTCTGCGTCACTAAAAATTAAAACATCGATAGCACATACACTTTGTCTTCTAGGTGTGATAAAAGATCCATTCATAAAGGTGAGTTGTCACGGACTCAAAACCACTGCGTAAAACAGATGCGATAACAATTTTAAAGCCTCGTTCACACGCTGCGTTTTACGCAGCCTAAGATAAGTTGTTTATTGAATGAAAAATATTTTGCTAAGTTTGCAAGTGCGAAATCTAATGCAGATTCTGTTGCAAAAAACGCAGTGTGTGAACGAAGCTTAACGGGAATTTTTCTATCTCAGTTGTTGATGCATCGGTTTTATGCATAGGTTTTGAGTCTGTGACAACTAACCTTAATTTTAATTTTAGTAATGGATAAATCCTATGTAACGATATCAATGTATACAGTTCAGGCGACTAGTAATTCTAAGAGGCGACGTTAAATTTTGCGACCCTCCATTCTACCTAATCCAATCCAACTAATGTAATACTGTAGTTTTACATTTAGTTTTAACTTTATATAGAATGTTCTTTTTAAGCTAATTGGATTAAACGACCGCCAATTAGGCTGGGCGTTTTTCCCAGAGGATTATCTCGAATTCCTAGCGAAATGTGACACCTGAAGATCATTAATCGT